>CAEGAF010031261.1:0-106437 GCA_903067075.1 Micropoecilia bifurca | reverse complement strand
ATCGGTATCGGGGATCGGAATCGGCGATCGGCCTTCAGTGGTGATCGGTATCGGTATCGGCAGGAAAAAACCTGATCGGCACATCCCTAATTATTATTATTGACAGACCAGAATCTCTACAGTTATTCAGCAACAGTAGAATAAATGCTTTATTTTGGAAGTGATCCCCGATAAAGGGAAACACCCTGACAGTAGTTATTCTCGCTAAACTTAACAATTTGAAGGCTCTCTTTAGTACCAAATCTTCACCTGAGTGAAGTTGCCCCCGCACCTTCTTTAAATCAGACAAAATTGGTGTCAAACGTTAGTGCTACATTTGTGCTGGTTTGTGCAACAAAATTTTTCCGTTTGTGCCGCTATAATTTTAAAGATATAAAGAAATGTTTCTAGAGGTCATCCAAGGTCAACCAACCCCCCTCACCTTCTTAAAACCGGACAAAATGGGTGTCAATCAACTCGGCTACGTTTGTGCTGGTTTGTCCAGCAAATGTTTTCGTTTGTGCTACTTTGGCTTTGAAGATATTAATGAAAGTGTAAAGGTCAACCAACCCCCCGAACTTTTATAAAATCCAACTTTCTTTACATCTTTAAAATGACAGCGGCACAAACGAAAATTTTTTCTGCACAAACCAGCACAAGCGTAGCACTAACGTTTGACACCAATTTTGTTTGATTTCATAAAGGTTGGGGTGGAGGGTTGACCTTTTGACCTTTACACTTTCAGTAATATCCTCAAAGCCAAAGTAGTACAAACGTAGCCGAGTTGATTGACACCCATTTTGACCGGTTTTAAGAAGGTAAGGGGGGGTTGGTTAACCTTGGATGACCTCCAGAATTATTTCTTTATATCTTTAAAATGATAGCGGCACAAACAAAAAATCTTGCTGCACAAACCAGCACAAACGTAGCACACAGGTTTGACACCAATTTTGTCTGATTTGAAGAAGATGGGGGGCCAACTTCACTCGGGTCAAATCTTCAATTCCTCAGCAGACATCAAGTCTGCAACCTTCTCCACCTCAAGTGGAAATACATTAGACGCAGCAGGTGCTGAATTCAGGAGCCGAAAAAGCCAACTGCGATTTATTTACCTTTAAATATATTCTATCCTGTATTTAAATTTTAACTGAAAAATATGCAGGTAATTGAACAGTTATGTGGAAACTAGAGCAACAAGAGGCTAACTTGAGAAATTTGGTGTAATTTGGATCACTTACCGTCACTTACAACGCGGGTCACCACGGCTAGGTTGGGGTAGTTCCTCCGAAACATGACCAATCAGGGTCCTCAGGTTTATTAGCCTGTTAATAGTATAATGTAACACAGCAAACAGGTCAATTAAAAATGTTCATAAAGTCCTCATGCACCAACTTTATTTGTTTTCCATCTTTACCTGAGCGTGGAAGAGCGGTTGAATTTAGCTTTTAGCTAGCTGTTGGAATTAGCGCGACGGTTTTCATTTTTCTTCTATCCAAGACGTTATTGAACAATTGTTACCCACTAATTTACTTAAATGTCATCATTCTCTCTCTGAAAATATTTAAAGGACCTCTTGGGGGGTGAATGTCTATGTCCCGCTCAGTTTGTACCACGAACGGCTAAGATTTCGCTAGTGGACTAACTGCGTCAGGGCGCCGCCTATTGGAATGGACCGAAACCTGCAGGTGTAATGTCGAATTTAGACACCCACAGATTCTGCGACCAGACTCGGATTCAGTCATTTTATTATGTGTAATGGAACCTATTTCACCTTTCTCTGCATTAAAAAAAATAATAAAACCAATTTTTAGGCAAGTACATTTTGTTTGTATAGCATATTTTCAGGAACAATTCCAAATAATTACAAGGGGAAATAAAACAAGTAAAAGACAAAATATTCCAGTTATGAAATGTAACTCTAAAAAAATGGGTTTTTGATTTAAATGAATTCAGTGTTTCAGCAGTTTTGCAGTTTTCTGTTAGTTTGTTCCAGATTATTGGAGCATAACAACTCAATTGTTGCTTGTTTGGCTTTGATTGTAGGGATGCAGAGTAGACTTGAACCAGAAACCTAGTGAATTTTTATTGTATGCTGGTGCTAAGTCATCTGGGTAATGTTGAGACACTTTACCAAGGTCGAGAAAGAGTCACATGCTGTTAGACAAAGGGCCCACAGTAAAGAGTTACATTTTTGATTGTGTTAGACTCTAAGGTCCATTTCTTGGACCTGAAACTTATCAGGACACAGAGACATGGTGTGATTTCAGGGAGTGTCTTCAGTCCATATAATCAGCTGCCCTCCTCCTCCTCAGATTCTGCACAAACTTTTTTAGAAACTCTTCTCGAATGTAATGGCTAAAGCATCTTCTTTCAGTGCTGAAAGTGAATAAATATTTTGAAATCGAAGCAAATAAAAGCAAACTAAAATTGGAAATAGTGAAGAATTTTGATATCCTTTTGCAAATTTCCAGAAATTAATAAACTCTTAATGAGTGAGCTTGGGAGTAGGGGTTGTGCCAACTGACCTACACAACCACACTGCAGTAAATTCTGGTTGAAGAACTGGATTGTGTCCCACATCAGTGTGTGACTAAACTGTTGAGCGTGGATATCATCCACTGTTTCTCCAAACAAACTCCTAAAAAATAAAAATAAAATTAACAGATGATTTACATGGGCTTGACCCAGGCTCAACTCTGGTTGCCAGCACACAAATGCATTTTTATTACAAATGTAAAAAGATTTAGACTTTACACCTACTTAAGGTTTATTGCTAAAAAAATCTTGTTGCTACACAGAATTGATTACACACATTTCCTTATTTTTTGTGCTAAATATCAATGTAATAATGAGGTGGACAGAGTTTTGCAATTGTTTATTTAACTTAACCTGGGCTGCCATACCATAAGTGTAAAAAATGTCTGACCACCAGACCACAAGTAAAAAATAAAAAAAAGATTTCAATGGAATCAAATATATGTATATATATATATTTTTCATAGTTCATGAAAAGCAACAGGTGCGTTTCATCAGTTCCTTATCAAAAAGCACTGCTACCACTAAACATACAAACATGTACTGACTTAAAACAGGCAGAACATGAGGTTGTGCGCAATGTCGTTCCTAAAGATACATAACATTTTAAAAATATAACATGGAATACGAAAACACACAAAATAACTTTATTCTTTATTTAAAAAAGCCCTTCCCACTGTTGGCGTATGTACATACCAGATGTACAATAAGCAAGACTAGCTTCCACTTCATAAGTCTTTGAATTTCAGCTTCATTGAAGCAGCCATCGTTCCTGCTTCATCCCTGAATCCAGGTGCTGGTGTCACTGACACTCTGAGAACTTCATGTTTCACACTTTCCATGTTCCCACTCAGCTGCCCTCCTGCTGCCCCTCGGCCACACTGATGGCCTGGCTCAGAGCCTTGAGGATGGAGGTCAGACCGATCAGGTAGCCGTCCTCCCTGTTCCCTTCAACCCAAGGGATGCCGTGCTGGACCTCTTTCGAGTCAGGAAGAGGCATCGTCTTCCCAAAGTCTATCATCCAAACACTGGCCTTGCTGTGGTCGTGTACAAAGAGGAGTGAGCTGCCAATAACCTGAGATTCAGCAAATGAGAGATTCAGTGAATCGGCTATGAGGACAAAGCAAAACAGGACTGGTATGTGGATTTCATTTCTATCCATTTACGAACCTCATGTTTTTGAAAAAACTCTGAACTCCTGAGTGCATCTTTCAGGTCCACGAGCCTGGAGTGGTACGCGTTCTGAGAACACACATTAACACCAATATATGCTAAGAATGTACATGTGAGGTTAAAACCTTTCCTCCAAATAGCCAGAATTCATTGCCATGTTTCATCAACAATTCTCCAGGATTCCACAAATTTTGCTGGTTAAAAATGAACTAAAAGCAGCCAAAATGATAAGAAAAGGTCAAGTATGTAAATAATTTCAAAATATTTATTTTGTTTGATAAGCCATTTATAGAGCATTTTAAAAGTATCTATACCCATTTAACTTTAACATTCTGTTACATTATAACTGTAATGGGTTTTATTTTGATTCTATGAAACACACCAACACAAAGTCATTTAAAATTTAGAGCCAAAATGACAAATATGTTGGGGTTTTTATTCTAGAAGTGCTGAATATGAAAATCTGCAAAAGGTTTTATACTAATTTGTCTTGTTTTAATCATTCGTATAACAACCTTTCATTCCAATTACAGCTGCATATCTTTGGTATTGACCTGATCTCAGTCAGACTGGATGGAGATGTGAACAACAATGTTCTTGTCTCATTACAGATTTCAAATTGGATTTAAGTTTAAACATCTACTGCGTTGTTCTAGCACAGATATATTATTTAATCCAAACCATTGGATTGTCATTTGGTTGCATATTTATGGTTGGAAGATGAACATCTTTTGTGTTTGTTTTTTTGCTCCATCACATAAAAAAAATTATGAATTACATTGAAGCCTGTAATTGTAATCTAACTGAATGTGAAAAACATCTTCAACCAACAGAAACAAATCAAGTAATAATTTCAAACTTTTTAAAAACTTTTCTCCTGCATGTTTTCCTCTAAAACGTTAAGTGAAAATCTCTGCATGAAGTATGTTGTTGCAGCTTCAAATGGGTCTTCTGACAGCTTAACAATGGTTGTATTTGGTTTAACTTCAGATTTAAATAAAATCTTCTCCAGTTGTCATCTGATTCAAGGGTATATTTTCCATTGCTACAGTGTGACTGTGACTGACCAGAGTGTCCAGTTGGCTCCTGGTGAAGTAGAGTAATGCCTCTGTGATCTGAGTCAAGGTGTGAATTTTTCTAAAATCCCGTTGGACACTTCCATCCTCCATCTGCAAATCAGCAATGACAGCAATCATTTTGCAGGGTTGAACATCATTCTTTGTAATGAAATGCTGGAACTGAGCATTTCTCTCTCATACCATGATGCCCTCAATCCTGAAGCCCAGGGTGGATGTGGAGCTGGTTGTGTCCCTCCACTGTAGGTAGCGCCATTTTGTCACTCCTTTCTGCTCGTGTTCCTCGGCTGTTGGTGCTGATGGGTCGACTTTCACCATCTTCTGGTACATGTCGCTCCTCAAATTGGGCTTGGTTCGGGCTTTGATCAGTTCTTCCTCCTGGAATGTCCTGAAAGAGAAAATGCTCACATATTACATCCTGGCAGTAAGCCCTTAATTTGGCACCATTTTAGAAATTCAATCTATTTCCATCCTTCACAGATTTAAGGAAAAGTTGTTTAGATTTGCTTCACAGGAAGATGTTGGTTTTGGTTTTTGCTTATTGCATTTCCATATAAAGCTTTGTCTTCAGATGCAGGATTGTAAGTTTGCATGTTTCATCTGAACTAACAAAGCTAATGAAAGTATTAGATTTGTGGAAAGCTACTGGCTTTGTGGAGCTGCAAGCTACAGTAATTATTTTGAAGCTATGTTAAAAAGATTTATTAAAGAAGACCAAAGATAAAGGAAAACTTAGTTTCCATCATTACTTCTTATCCAGCAGGCCTCCTGGGTGAATCCTAGACGTAAAACAAACTATGAAACAACAAAGATTTTGAACCCATTATTTATTAGCTCAAATATAAAATGACATGTATTCTTTAAAAATATTTATCTGCTCCTCTTTGACTGCATGGTGGGAGTTTCTAAAAATGACAGTCTTCACTTAATCCATCCATCTGGAACAACCTTGACATCCTACAACAAAATAAGATAAAACATTGAATGTGTCAAGGAATCAAATACCTGGAACATATATTTAAAAGAATAGACACCCAATTAAACAGATTAATTATACAATCTTAGGTTGACAGAAACACATTTTTAGATATCAATCTTTCGAGTCATTGTAGCTCTAAAATGCCTGAATTACAAATCTTCTCTCTCAATTTCCCCGCGGATCCTTCTTCTCCTTTTGTGCAACTATAACTCACCTGACTTTCCACCCTTGCAACACACCTTCAGGTAATCCAAGTCAAAAAGAAAAAGCACTCATGCCAAATTATCCGTCTTAGTTCCTTCAGCTTAAACCAATCCAGGATCGACTTTGTTCCTTTGGTGACTTACCAAAAGACCAGACCAAAAACTCACCAGGTGTCATTCACTCTCCTTTTCCTCTACTCAGATCTCTGAGTCTGCTGCAGGGATAAGCAGCTTCTTCTCAACATGCATCCATCAATACTCACATAACCTTTCAATCATGTGCTTATGTTTCAAGTCAGTTGATTTTCAGCATAAAGTCATTTAAAATCATAAACTGACTATTTGGTTAGTATAAAAACAGAAATAAACTCATCTTCTAGTAAATACAACACGTTTTATTAATAGAAATTTCAGCAGGAGCTCTACTGGGAATGGGAAGAAAATAGATGATCCCTGGAAGTAATATAGCAAGCTTAACTTTTCAAAACATTAGGTTAGAGTCTACTTTTAAAAGAAACAAACTATCTCGTTGTTTTTAAATCCTCTTCAGTCAGTTAGATGGTCAGAGAAAACCCATACCTGACTCCCATCTTGCAGTCCATGATAACAGGCCTCCTCAGGCCGCTGAGCAAGTCCTCCAGGCGGATGTAGCAGTGCTCCCCTCTGGTGACCAAACCATAGTACTGCGGGACAAAGGGCCTCAGCGGATCTCTCATCAGGCTGTCCAGACACTTCGCCTCCAGTTCACTGTAGAGCTTCAGCACCTCCCCTCCTTTACTAACCTGAAAATTACCTGGTAACAGAAGAACATGGTAAGATACAAGAAGCAGCAAAAGATTTAGGAGACAATAAATCTTGATCTACTCAATTTAATTACACAATTATTTAAATAATGACATTTAATAATGGGCATGAAGTGATTCACATCCAACAACTTTCTCATTTTACAGTCACAAACTGCCAGGGTATTTCATTGGTATTTTATGTGGATAAACCAATGCAAAGTGATAAATGTCAAGTGTGGAGGCCTCAAAGGTTTGGTAGAGAACATCAGCGAGCATCATAAAGACCAACGACACAGCAGAGAGGGACAACTAAAGCAGCATCTCACACAGCTCTGTTTGGTCCATCAAATAAATGGGAAGAGTCTGGCACACCTGCTAACTCACACATGACCTAAACTGACAAGGTTGGCAAAGAGAGCAAGATTTAGGAAAAGAAGCCATTATAACTTTGGAGGAGCTGCAGATATCCTGTAATTGTTTATTGCACAGAACTGCCATCTATGATGGTGGAATGATTATGCTACTGAGACAGATGAGTGTAGATAAATTCAGAGCCGTTTGAGACTGGACAGAACAATGACCGTAAACATACAGCAATGGGATAGTTTAGGTCAATGTAAACATGCTGAAATGGGACAGATCAATCTAATCTGACTTAGTTGGAATTTTAAAATGGAAGATGGTTTTAGTTTTTATACATGCAAAGTTTATAGAGAAATCATAACTATTGACTAGCGTTGTTGAATACAAATACACAATATTTTATACTTTCTACAAATATGAAAATACTACGTTTACGCTTTCTTTACAATTAGGCATTTAAATAAATTTAAGTTTGTGTTTGCAACACGTGAAAGAGTGAAAAAGTGAAGTATGAAAACATATGAGGTGCTGTGTGAAGTACATGCCTTGATGTCCAGCTAGCTGAATCCAGGAGCTCTGTCGCTTGAGTGACCAGTGCATCATGGTCAGGAAGGTTTTCCATGTGCGACTCTGAGGGACAATGAAAGGGGGAAAAAAATTGTTCATGTAGGAGATGCATTGGAATCATAAGTCCGACATTTTATCTAAAGGTTTTGTAAATTCTTATTTCTGTTTTTGTTCCAGGATGGGAATTAGCTTTATTTATTGAAAATATTCTGTGAAAGAATGAGAAATGTTAAATGTGTGACTGTGGTCTCCAAACAGAGCATAACTTAAGATCTACTTTGTATATACACAAAACAGCTGTTACCAGACTGAGACGTGGCACAGAAGAACAGAAAAACAGCAGATCTGAGCATGCTCAGTAGAGACACTGGGGAAACATGAAATCAAGGTTTCAGTTTTCATTGCTTGTTTAGAAGCATCTATATTCTACTGAACCTATTCTAGTCATTATTCTAAGTGATGAAGAATGCTTATTTGAAGCAGTGTAAACCTAATCACCCAGAGTCCTAATGACTTTTCTTTAGTGCTTGACAGTTCAAACACACTGAAGCCAGAGAAACATCTACTTTCTAGTCGTCCTCCCATCGTTTGCTCCTCCCTTTACTCATATCTCTTGCAGAAGCAGCAGGCTTCCATGCAAACGCCATTCAAATCCGACTGTGTCAAAGTCCTCTTTCAAGCCCATGCAAATCAGCTGGACCACAGGCGCAAAGAACAGTTGAGAAACATGGTTTTATTTCTTTTCCATGGAAAACCAGAGCAGACAGATGCACTGAGGGTAAAACAGAGTAATGAACTGGACGACAAATGCCTAAAAAGGTGCAGAAAAATGTGAATGAGTGTTGGCTGGTTGAGGTGTTCTGACCTTCTTGAAGGTTTTTCTTTTAGACACGACGTCATCCATGTCGCTGAAGACCTCGTCGCTCTCTGATGAGAGGTTGATAGAGGAACAGGATGAGGAGGTGGAGGAGTGCAACAGCTTGGAGAGGATTGGATGCCGATGACTTGAGGGCTCCATCACCTCATCATCCTCCCGGCTCTGCCCCTCGGGGTCCTCCACACTGCTGCTGTTCTCGTGAGCTGCAGAGGTGGGAGAAGGTCTCTGGTCTTCCTTCTCCACGCTGCTCCCACCTCTCTTCAGACTGGAGCTTTTGCCCCTCGGGTGTTTCCCCTCGTCCTCGTCGCAGTGTTCTCCTTGTATTCCACTGTTCTCCACCACCCTCTTTCCACTCGGCCTCCCTCTATTGCAGCCGTCTGTGCCAACATCAAAGCTGCCTCCTAATTTCTCTTTCCTCCTCGACTTCCATTTGGCTCTGAGAACATCCCGGGAATACTTTGCAGTGTCGTCCGCCTCATAAGCTACAGGTTTCTCCTCCTTTGCATTCGACTGGCAAGCCGTGGGCGAGTCCGAGTCAAGATAACTGTCCCAGTCCTCGTCTTCTCCCAGTCCACCGATGCACTGGCTGTAAGGGGGGAAGCTTTTGGTAGCCAGGAGCTTGGGCCTAAACTTGCCTCTGGCTTTAGTGCAGCTGATGGACGGCCCATCACTGATTGTCAGATGTTGGTGCGTCTCATCCGAGAGTCCGGTGCACGAGTCAGAATCTTCCATCTTGATCCCCTCCATCTTAAAGCATGACAGATCCTCTCTTGCATCCATGTTCGTTTCCCCACTAGAGCGAAGATGGCGATTCTGCTTCATGGGTACATGTGCTTGCACAACAGGGAAATGTTTACAAGAGAGCCACAGTTTTGAATACAATTCAGGAAATGCATTTGCAAGTGTACAATAAAATAGAAGCAGAAAAACAGTTTTAAAACTTTGCTTGAAATGATACAAACTGCTGAATAAATCCTCATGAAGCTGCAGGACTCCCCTTACCTGTATCTAGCGTTGAATTCACAGAAAAGCAAAGCCTTGTGCCCGACGCAGTTACGTTCCGCTCTCATTCTCTCCGCTGGAACCACAGTTTGCATGTGGTGACGTTATGATGTTTCCAAAGCTCGACTCTGGGCTGGATGATGGAGCTCAGCCAACAGCGCCTCAGGGCAGGATGACATCCAGGAATGACGGAGCCAGGCAGTGTGAACTGCCATGTCCTCCCTCCACTTTTATCACACCAGCCACACTAACAGTTCTCATTAGATAGAGGCTACACAATCTGATGCTTAGTGAAAATAAGTTGTTTTTAATGTATAACTGGAAACAACTGAAAGAGAAAAGTCATCTGATTTGCAAAGATTAAAGAGCCACTGCTAAATATAAAACAACCGTCAAGGTTTTATCACTTTTCTGTTGCTTCTGTGACAGGAAAGCTTGTTTACATAGACAAAAATTAATGAATTTGGAATACAGCGAAGCCTAAACTGACATTTGTATGTGATGGAGGTTTCAAAACAAAGCCTTTCATGCATCAAGATGATAATCCATAGCACACAAACTGTAAACAAATGAATGTCCTAAAACTGATGCTGCTGTGCAGGAATTAAAAGTTACAGCAAATGCTTGGCTAAAGTTGTACTGAGCTCTGCCTTGAGCCGTTTCTCTCATGTTATAGTTTTTATGCAGAAAAGGGCCAAAATAAACTACAAGCACAAAAAAACTCCTAGGAAAAAAATAAACAGGAAAAAAAGAGAAACTTTTCTGCAGTAGAACCTTTTTATTGTGATATGCAACAACGTGGAAACTGAGGCAACAGTTTAAGTTCAGTTAAGTTCCTGCACTGGTAAGGGATTTAAAAGTTAATGCAATCTGGGTATGTTCAGGATAACAGATAATTAAAAATATTGATATTTTTAAACTGTAATGTTTAGGTTTGACAAAACATTTATCCACCCATTTATTTTAATTTGTTCCTTCAGTCAGGAAAATCAAGTCAACCATGCATCCATCCATCTGTCTATTTTAATTTGTTCCTCCAACCATAAATCAATTCATCCATCCATCCTTTGTCTCCAGGTTTCCCATTTGAAGCCTGCACTGAAACATTGACATGGAACTCTAAAATGTTGAATCTGGAAATAATTTTAAACATTAAAATGTTTAGGAACAGTTTTCTAAATATTTGGATTTTTTCCCCCTCATTTCCAAATTAATTTCATAAATCACAACAAAAATGTGTTAATTACAGAGTGTAACATCAAAACATAAAGTGTTCTGAAGTTACAATGCAATCTGTAAGCAGGACTCAGAGTACATGATCCCCAAAAAAACCATTTCAAATCACAGTTCAGTGTTTAATGCTGATACCTTTACTTAAATCTCCAGACTATAGTTTTCTTTCAATAAACACATCAGGCTTCCTCAGACTGGCTCATATCACCCTGCGTGTGTCCGTTCTGCATGTCTGTGTTGGAGCCCTCCAGGTGGCGCTCTTCCCCACTCATGTCTGTGGGATCAGTTTGCAGAGGACCCAGCCCCTCCGGAGCATCTGCAGACGAATTTATGCCATCAGTAAAGATCAGCCTGAAAATTAAAGCTACTCGTGTTTTTGCCAGAACATTGAATTTCCTTGCACCTGCACCGAGATCCTTTTTATCCAGTGGCTGGAGTTCATCTGCAATGATCTGTAAAACAGACCTCAGAGGTAGATGACAGAAAATACACTGCAACATACTTCAAGGCTGCAGCCCTGCTCCCTTGACTTTGTCTGGTTTAAAGTTTCCTCTCACCTGCTCTGGTTTCTGAGGCAGCCTCAACAGCTGCCCCATGTAGCTCAGGAGGAAGAGGAAGCTGAGGAAAGTGAAGTTAGTCGCAACACCGAAAAGGGCTGACAGGACGGGGTAATAGAACAGCAAATATCTGAGAAAAGAGACACAAATAGAAATAGAGAATTTTAAAAAACAAATCAATGTTTACAGTTTGCTCCATTGATCCCTAAAGAGGAAGGTGAAGAGATAATCACCTTATGCTAATCATTATAGAAAGATTTACAGAGCAGTGAATAGAGGTTCCTCTTTTTACCTTTGTGTTGAAAAGATTAGACAAGGAAACCTGAATATGTACAAAATTCAGATTTCAAACAATAGTTTCATTTAATAAGGTAAATTAAGCTACCAAAACAAATCTGGATTTATATGAAGAAATTTCCCTCCTTGTTAAATCAGGATGTAAACCCCTTTTAACTCAGTTAAATTTAATAGCCTATTTATTGAGTTATTTTTGGCTCACAGAATCAAGAAAATCTCACTTTAATAAAATGTCTGACAGGAACAGGCAGAAAAGCAACACATCATCCTTTGAAGAAACTATTATTTGTAGATCTGGTCATTTCTAAGACCAAATGTTTCAGTCACTAAAGGATAAATGATTAAAAAAAACAACATAAAACAGTTGTAAACCTTCCCAGGAGTTATCGATATAACAAAATTACTCCAGGAGCTCATCAACAACTCAACCAAGAAGTCACAAAATTAAAAACACCTAAAGTGATTCAGCAGTGAGGAAGAGACAGCTCCCACTGTCCCTTCAGTCTACTGACTCCTGTCAGTAGACTGATCAGGTGAAAGTAGAACCTTTACAGAGATGTGAATCACATTACAGCTTATGTTCAACCAGCTGCAAACCAAACTCTTTCACGTACAACATCAGAAATGTAGGATTTTGTGTTGGCTGTCAGTCTCACCTCAAGCCAGTGAAATGGGCATGTACAAACAGATGGGATGAGTAGATCTGGACTTTGCTGGACAAGATCTCAATGACAGCCATGACCGATGGAGCGTACTGAGCATAAACAAAGGAAGCGCAATGACGCATGTTCATTTGAAGAAACTGTAGAAATCCTCTTCTCTCAAGCAAAAATATCTCCACAAAAAAAAAAAAAAAGAATCTGTCTGTTACTCACCGGGTCGTCTGTGAACTCTGAGAAAAGCTCCACCTCTACAACCTGCTTCTGCTCAGCTGCTCCGCTCAGAAAGGCAGGGAGGAAGAGGAGCGTTCCCAGAGTGTTGAGAAGGTCAGATCGGTACCGCAGCATTCCCTAAACACAGCAGAACAACACACTTTATATACAAATGCTGGCAAATGTATCAGAACCCTGGTAAAGTTGTGTAAAAAGCCCTAAAATGGGAAGTTTTAAATCATTCTTGTGCAGAAGGACTAAGTCATGAACCAAAAAAGGACAAAAACAAATACCAGGGGTGAAATGAGTTTCAGCCTGGATTCTGTCAGACTAAAGAAAACAGTTTGTCTTAAAGCTCCTGTTGAGTTGCTTTGAGGATAGAATGGAAAACATTGTTTTCTCTCTTAACATTTCAAGATCCTCGTATGGTTGTTAATTTTTAAGATGCAATTTGCTGAAACTCTCAGTGAGTTTACCTGTGGAGACATTCTGCTAGAAAGACGGTTTCCACATAAACAGAGACATGAACACAAATTAAGGATTACAGTAGATTGTCCAGTGTGTGATTATTCTGCTGCAAGAACAGGACAAATTAATTTTAAGACTTTTTACACATTTCTACCAGGAATGTCAGTAAATGTGTCTGGCACATGTAAAGGAGAATCAGTTTGCCCAGCAGTAAATAAAAATCAAGCGAAGCTGATTGGGTTAAATGATCAGTTTAATGAATGCTAGCAGGGAAGATCTCGCATGATGTTGTCCAGAATGAATATGAAAAACTCTAAACCTCACCAATTATTTACAATTTAGTTTCCTCCTAACAATTGCTTTCAAAAATGATGAGAACTGAGAAGTGAAGGACAAAAGTAAAAACATCAGTCCTGAGCGATGCATCATTCTTCAGTGGATAAGAAACTGTATGCCTGGTTTTTAATCAAATTCAGCTTTTTTAATCACTTGGTTAAAATGTTATGCAATTTTACTTTATGCACTTTTCTTGAATTCAACTAAAGAAAAGGGACAAAGTTTTGAAAGACGTTGAGAAACCCAGTAATTATTGATCAGTGCTTCTTTTAAAGATAAGAAAATCTGTTTGTTTGGAAGCAAAATGCAGAGAAAGTTGTGGACGTCTTAAAAGCTTTCCACTGCACATCATTTATTACTTATCCTCAAACCAACTGGGATCTTTTGTAGAATACAGTTCAGCTTGTTTTTATAATCATCATCTCCCAGGTCATAGTCCATAATGGAGGGACATTAAACTTCTGGAGATAAAAAGGATAAAGATGTCAGCATCTGTGATTTTATAGACACAAGTCGAACTCATCCAACTCGGTTATTGCGCGTCAGTGCTGTACTCACAAAGCGAGAGCTGGAGGCCTTCTGCAGCTGGCTTGCCTGAGAAACATAGCGCTTTGAGATTCACTGCAGAAAGTGATTATTTTAAAGCAGAAAGTGTGTTTGAAAATTGAAGTGAGAGCAGCTTACAGTGCGAGCAGAGGAAGCCACTTGGCCTCCATCCTGAGAGAAGCATGTCGTTTTGATCATGAACATCCCCACCTCATGATTGGTTGGCGAGTCGGGCATCTCCAGCTGCAAATACATCCGATACACCTGGCCAAATGTCAGCGCCTGCAAGAGATGATAATCTTAGGATAAATTCCACAAATCTGTAATTATTTAAGTTCTAGATGCTATTTGGGTTAATCAGAGTTGAGCAGAACCAAAACATTCTGTGCAGGAAGACCCCAGGCTGGGATTCAAACCAAAGGCCTATTTACTGCAAGACCACAAGTGTTGCAAACTGCACCAGTGTGCAGCTTGCTTTGTATTTATTTTAATTTACATTAAAAAAACAAAAACACATTGAAAGTTGTGGTTGTCACATAACAAAAAATGGAACATTTCAAGATGTATGAATAATTTTGGATGGCACTGCAAGAAATGCTACAGATGGTCATTTTGTGTACCTACATGTTTCTTATTTCTCATCAAAGAGACGTTGGCCACGGGATAAGAGCACCAGAAAGCTGATGACAATTCACAGTCTGTCCTGTGATAAGAAAATAAATTTGAACAAGGAGCTTGCGTCTTTTCTGTACCACACCAAACCCATTGCACCTACCTGTAGTAGTAATACACCGGTGCAGAAAAAGCCGCTTTGGGCATGTAGGAGTAGTAGAAGGTCCCGTACAAAAACGCTGCGATCCAGAGGAGCAGAAGCACCGTGGAGAACACAGTGAATCCCTGCAGGAGTCTGCGCCTTGCCCTGGAGAACCACAGGAGGACTGCATGCTGGAACCGCAGCAGAACCTGACCGATGATGACTGAAGGTTCTCCAACTTTTTCCTCTGAGAACAGGTGGCTTTCCTGATCCATAGCACCTGAAAAAACAGGACATTTTGGCAAACTGATTTAACCACAAGAAGCCCAAATGACCCAGTAAATATTAAGTGACATTGAATATTCAAAATGGCTGAACCTTTCCAGACTTTCTTGGAAATTAGGACAGAAAGCTCTGCACATGAACCAGAAAACAAAAAAGTGTAGCAAATGAAATTACAAATGAAGGGCACAAGCTTTAAAATTCAAAGAAATGAGATCAGCAAAAACCACCGAGTCCAATCTGAGTCACAATGTGGGCCTGTTCACATCAGATGACTTCAAACTGTGTCCAACTATCACCAAATGCTGCACAGAAAACCAGTAAATAACGATTCAGTCAATAAAAAAAGATAAACACATATTGAAAAATATACTCACCATAAACAGTAAAGAGTTAAATAAACATATGCAGAAGTAAAGCCTGAAACGGCTTTGGACTGTAATCATGAGCAGAGTTAAAACTGTTTTTGAAACTGATGTATCTTAAAGTTTGCAGGTCAGTCCTAAGTTTTATTAACTTTAGTTGGATACAGTTTCTAAAAAAGTAATAAATTGTTACGAAGTCAACACTTTAAGTTCCTTATGCTGTTCCAAAGCTGTAAAAACATTTATCTATTGGGTAAGCAGCAGCAGAAGCCCTGCAGCTGTCCTCTGTCTTTCTTTAGAAACTCACCTCTGGTTCCTGTTGGCCGACTGAGAGTTGTTAGGAAATGGCTCCCTGAAGTCTCTCCGTCTGCAGTGATCTTGGTGAAATGTAGAAACAACTCCTTTACATGTCTTATCGTCAGGGCTTTAGAAATCTGTCATTGGATGAAGTTTAGCCCAGCCCACATGAAGAAATGCTTCATCTAACCAAGATCAAAACATAATTTCATCTACATTTTTTATGACTGCATTTCATTTGTATTAATAATTCTTGATTTTACACCTTTTTTGTACACACAAATATATGTATATTATGTTTTCTGGATTTTTATATGTAATATTAAATTATTTTGTCTTTTGGTCCCTGATTGTTTCTTGTGCTTCATTTCTTGTTCCTTTTGACTTATTATTCCCTTTATCTGATTTTGATTTCTGTTTGCTTTTCTGATTATTTTTTCTGGTTGCCATCTGATCACTTGTTCTCTTCCTTGTTCTCTCACCTGCATTCAATCCAGTAATTATTCATTCCAAGGCAAATCATTTTGATTGGCTCTGTTTTTAAGCTGATTCCTTTTATCCATGTTACATTAGTTTCTCTTTTCAGTACAGTGATACAGTTCAGTTTGATTTGAATCGGTTCTGCAAATGTTTACTTCAGTTCTTTACTGTACACATTTATTATAATTTAGTTCAAAGTTCAGTTCCCTGAAGTGAAGTTCAGTTCAGTTTAGTTCTGATCAGTACAGTTTGGTAAATTTTAATTATGTTCACCAGATCACAATTCAGTTTCAATTGAGCATCATTCATTTCAGTTCAGTAAAGTTCAGTTCAGTTTAGTTCAAGTTAATGTCAATAAGTTGAGTTCAGTTTGGTTTGGTTCAGTTCACTTCAGTGAATATAGCACAGCGTAGATGACCTCAGTCAGCTTAGTTTGTAAGCCAGTTCAGTAATTTATAGTTCACCACCATACAGTTTAATAGAAGAGTCTTCAACTTCAGTTCTCAAGCTGGTGTCCTGCAACTTTTATATGTGTGCCTGGTCCAACACACATGAATCAAAAAGCTCAATTAGTTCCGCAGTATATGCCGTTAAGTTCTCCAGTCTTGCTAACGACCTGATCATTTGACTCAAGTGTGTAGAAACTGAAATACATAAAAAACTTGCAGAACACATCTGAATACATTTGATTTAATAGTGTATATGGGTATATTTATTAGTGTATTTTGGTTTTGTTCAGTTCTTGTCTTATCCAGTTGCTCCAGTTGATTGATTGATTTGGTGGGGGAGTTGTAGAAAGAAATATATGTTTTTAGTGAAATTATAATATAGAGACCCAAGGAATTTTTGCCACTCTGCAGTTAGTTTGTTACACTCCCTCTGGCAAATAACACAAAGAAAAGAAGATTTGTCCTTAATCTTTGGGGAATTTTAGTTTTTTTCCTAGAACAGGGATTTAGACCATCTTGCAAATTATGTTCTTTTAATATTTATATAAACGTTCTGTCTTCTGAACTGCTTTTTAAATTGTCTACCCACTCCTTGCATGCAACTATTTTCAAATAATATTTCTGTCCATACAAAAGATCCATAACACAAAACATTGTTTTTTGTCACATTTTTATTCATATCTTATATATTTGTTTTTAAATTTTCATTGTGTATTTTTATATGATAAATTAATTCATTTGTATTTGTTTATCTTCATTTATTTTCATTTGTTTTCCTCTTAAAGCATTTTGTGCAAATGATGCTCAACAACTAAACTCGCCTTGTCTAAAGATTTAATTTAAAACTGGAATTTGATATGTTTTTTTTTTTGCATAAACAATGCAAATATTTTATAAATACTTTTTTCTGAAAACAGCTAATGGGTGAGAAGCTGGAAAATCAGCAAAAGAACTTTAAAAGTCCTTCCAAAACATGTAATAACTCTAAAATATTCCAAATAAAAATCTGGAGATTTGGAAGAAAAATGAGGGATGTTTGTGCAGTGAAGTAGTCTAAGAAAAGTTTATCCTTCAGGTGATTAGTTTACCTCACGCAATATTCACAGCAGTTATGATGCTACTCTGGCCCTACACAATTAGGAATTCTGAACAATTGGGAAAAAGCTAAACTTTCCATTTGATCTCAAAAAAAGTTAAGCAAATTTACCTCCGACCGCAGGGTCCAAAAGAAGATGAGAATAATACCTCCCCGGACCAGCAGGGGGCAGCAGAGTATCTCCTGCCTGAATGGAAACACCGCGCCAAAATATGTTTTAGTAAAGAGAAGAAGACAGCTGGCGGAAACCATAGGAAACGGTCCATGTTTACATTTTATGTTACATTTGGGAAACAAAAGGAAGGTAATAATTGTTTTATTCTGTACAAATCGTTTCCATTGTAGTTTGATATTTGAGTAAAACAAATATTGCTTCGTCTTTATTTAATAAGTCTTTATTTTTATATTTCACCAAGGCGAAGCATCAGATCCAGCTCCAGTCAGTAAAAAACTAAGAAAGTTCACCGTTTTATTCCAGGGGTTTAACGTAAAAGTCGATCATTAAAATGATTCGGTCTTTCCCGTTTACTGCTTCTGGAATGAGTAAAGATACATTTCCAGTAAAGTCCAACTCATCACCATGGTTTAGTGTTGGTTCGAGGTGTTGGTGCTGATGGGCTCTGCATGGTTTTCACCTTCGTATTTAGTACCGAAACTGTGTACATGTACAAAATATGGCAATGCGAGAGTGACATAAATTAAAAAATATGTCCTAAAGTAGGGAATAAATCTCACAGCTGAATGTTTTAACTCATTAAAGTCACAAATTTAAAAATGCATCAGACAAAATGGAAAATAACATTTAAAACTGCTGGACTTGGAGAAACTGACTGATGCGGGTTTTTGTTTTTGTTTTGCTTTGCAGGCGGAATCTGAAACTGTCCCTGATTTTTGCATTTATTTTCCACACAGCTTCATGTTGTAGATGGAAAATTAGAAACAGTTCCTGTAGCTTAGAAATTGATCAATAATCAATCCTGAAGTGACTTCATGTTGAAAAACAAATGAGGGTTAATTTCTCCTCTTTGTCTTCTGGTTGCAGGATGTCCTGTAATGCCAGTGTTACTTGTCTCCAGCTGTCCTCACTAAAGCGGGCAGAAAAAGCCCCGGTCCACCTCATGCCCTGTGAGATTGAGCACACTGGACTCGCCCAGGTCTCACAGTATTTCACTGCAACAACAAAAGAAAACAAAAAAGGTACAAAGACAGATAATAGACCTGTATTTGCTGCCGGTAATATGTGTCTACAAATGACCATAATACTGCTGTGTTTTAGCCACATTTCTCCTTCATGTTTTGGAAAGTGTTTATGGTGTAGTGTACTGTTTGTAAGTAACATATCTGTCCATTTGCAGACAAGTCAGTGTCATTCAGAGGACGCGGGTTAAAGGGACAGGAGATCAGCTGTCCTCACGGCTACACGGGTCTGGTTCTGAAGGAGGTCGACAGACACGGCTCTGACCAGGAGGTAAGCTCATGCTCTGCACAGCAGCGGAAACCTCTCCACCTCTCTGGCTCGTGAAAACGTGGAAATCCACTGTCCATGAGAGGCCGAACATCAGATACAAGCCAATGACTCTCTGTCCACAGGACAGGACAGTGAAGGTGACCTCAGTGTTTGACAAGCTCACCTACTGGAACCTGGAAACGCCTCCGACTTCAGACGACACCGTGGTGATGGCGATGGACTGGCCCGAGCTGGCTGAGGCAGTGAGTCACTGATGGACTTTACTTTGAAACTACAATAATTCAAATATTAGTGAGGTTGTATGTATATATTTGAGCCTGTGTGGGCACAAGAAAATTCACACCAAATTCAATTTTTTGTAAAAACACTGAAATTATATTTTACATTATTCCACTCTGACAAAAAAAACCCTTCATATAAATCATTGAACTCCCAAACTTTAAAAGATCCTTAGAATTGAGTGTAATAAATACTCCCGATTGAACTGTGTTTGACAGCAATCCTTAATTTCTATCAATTTATTCTGGAATAAAATCAGAATCTAAGAAATTGTGCATGTTAGCTGATGCTCATCTTTTCTATTTTCACAGATCCATGGGACAGTTGAAGACTGAAGACACTTGAGGCTGATTACATGTGACACAAGCAAAGCCCACTTATTGCTGCCTAATCTATGAAGTGTTCCTGTATCAGAGCAATAAAATGTTTTTTTTGTAAATAAAAAGAAAACCAAAACACCAGCTGAAGAGAACTTTGTGAATTAGCAAAACAGTAAAACATTTGTGCCACACAACACCATTTATTCACAAGGTGACATTTAGATATTGGACATTAGCACACAAAACTCTCTAAATGATCACTGCTGTTGTCCATTAAAAGTATCAACTTAAAACTCTTGTTTTGTTTTTTTTTACTGCAATTTCAACATTTTTTTTTTATAGAAAGTGTCTTGAAACATTTAAAATAGTGCAGAACAAGAACTTCCACAGACTCAATCAGGCACATACAAAGACGTTTAAGGCAAACATTTAGTGGATTCCCTCCTTTTTTTTGCTCCACCCTTCATCTGGTTTCCTGCTTCCAGTGAAAGGCATGAAGTGTGAAAAACAATTTGAGGTGAGCCAATGTTGGTCCAGTAAAAGTGCAGGTGTTTAGTGAATCTAAATGTTAACGGATTGTTCTGATTGTTGCAGTATGAATCAGCTGAAACCTGGAATGGTTCGTTTAATTTGCTCAAAGAATGAAATGCGAGGCAAAATGGAGTGAATAGTGAATAAATACCGTCGGAGATTTACCTACAGAAAAGAGATGCATCAGAAATGTGACCAACTTTGAGCTTCATCCAGTTGATGGCAGAACACAACATTAAAATTATCTCCATCTAAATCTGCTGGCTCACAGTAACAGGACACCAATACATAGTACAGCTTATATAATATCAATTCCTTTTTTAACTTACATGGTGAACAACTTGGTGTACAATTCTTTATAACGTTTTAATAAAGCTCATTAATAACCAATTGCTACAACCTTATGAGACAATCAAACAGAACTCACAATGACAAAATAATTTGTTACAACCTAAGCTATGAAATGCTCTTCAGATATAAAAAAGTAGGAGGTAAAATTTTTCACGGTTTTCTTACAGCGATACGTCAACGTTAGTCAAGCCGATACTCAAACCACTGAAGCTCGTTTTGCTTTTGTGCTTACGAGGAGATTCAACCGCTGCTGCTGTTATGAGAGGCTTTTTGGTCTTTATCGATCGTTTCTTACCTGTGCAATCTTTTGAAAAAGCTTTTTTTTAACACAGTAGCAAATATTAACCTCGGTGTGAAACTGAACCATTAGGTTAGTTTGGTATTTGTAATCTGAACAAACAATCTGAAAAGGGCAAACATAAACCTGAATAATACCAGTGAGTGCAACAATAACAAAAAACAACTGCTAAACTTCTAGGATCAATTAAATCTAAACTTTAGATTATTCCTAAATTCTTTTATTACTCACTTAATTTTTAAACCACATGTTTTAAACATGGGGTTGTGCAGTGAATAATATATAATGTTCATTTTTGTACTTTGTGCCTTACAAAAGTTGCAGTTTTAACATCACTAAATGCGAAACGGGTCAAGTTACGGCTACTTCAGTAATGAACTGCATATTGGATTTACTGTCAAGTATCAATGTGATTCTAAACCAATTTTATTCTGGGGTTTTTCAACAGATAATCAAATAAACACAAACTTAATTAACTTTGGTGAAAACTCTTTGTCCACAAAATAACACATGTTTAAAAAACGTCACAAAAGACAAACAAAATCAAATAAATGTTAATAAAAATTGTTAGTTGTCTAGGCCTGTCACGATAAACAATAAATCCATTAATCACATGAAAAATTAAAATTATCGACCTCATTTTAATTTATCGGCTTTATCGTTGCCTTTTTCTCTTTATATTGATGACAATAGATGAAAAATCTACCTGCAATGCATATGGCTAGTGTCAAAGTCCTGACTGAATGACCGTCACTATAACCCATCTATGTCACGTTAATGATGAACAGCTGAAAAGTTACTGGGTTTATCAACTGCTTTAGCAGTTTCACTCCCAACTCCTCTTCTGGTCATTTCTGTGGATATTCTTTGGACAAAGTGTTGAATAAACATTGATGTTGTTTCCACATATCATCTCCGATGTCCGCTGCACTCTGGATGATTGGCTATGAAGCGACAATGTTGGAACGGGGGGGATCGTATAATGTGAACTGGGTTTAAGGGAGGAGTGAACTTTTACATCAGGTGGTAGGACATGCCAATCATCTCTATCTAAATATAATAATTATTGAAGGGCAATATAGTATACAGACTTCATAATCTGCACTCTTTTGATTGAATGTTTCCACTTTCTTTCCACTTTGGTTTTATGTTGTTTAGTTTTATTCAAGAACATTTTTTATTAACGGAGACTGAGAGCCCATTTTATTTTTGGTTGTTTTGTTTACCAGTTCCAGTATTAAATGTTATTTTGAAAATAACATGTATCTCTTTTCTGCAGGATATCACTTGCATTATTATGTCATGTCCATTAAATCAGTCTAAAAAGGTCTTCAAACAATATTACAGTTTATCGCAATAATTTTTGAGACAATTAATCGATCAGCAAAATTTGTTATCGTGACAGGCCTAGTTGTTCCACTACTAAATGTAAGTTTTGATTTAGTGTTAATAGATCAGGTTAAAGTTCACATATATGGGAATAAGTGGGTAGCGTGTTAGCAGTGAGGAGGCGGCTGTGGCACCAGGGGTCCGTCTGCGTCTCCCTTGCTGCGTTTAACGGGCAGCGTCTGGTCGTGAGCTTTGCGGATGTGTCGGTACAAATCCCCAGACTGCGTGTAGCTCCTGTAGCAGTAGCGGCACTCGTAAGGCCGTTCGCGTGTGTGCACAATGGCGTGGCGTCTTAGAGTATATGTGCATGAAAATGTCTTCCCACAGACCCCGCATGTTGGCACGTCTTCAACGAAGTTGCCCATGGAGTCCTGGAGTTCTTGGAAGTAGCCGGGAGGGTCCGGATGTTGCTGAGAGGAGGAAGGAGGAACAAGGGAGGAAGCGAAGGAGGAAGTGTCCTGGGAGGAGGGTCCGGCGCCGGAAGATGAGGAAGAGGGTGAGAGGGGGAAGGAGTAGTCATTTGAAAGAGGGTTTATTTGCAGGAGTCCCTGTGAATGTGTGGAAACAAAATGAGGACTATTCAGCTCTTCTTCCCGGATATCCTCCTCCTCATATTCCTCTTCCACATCCATCACCGATTCTTTCTCCCCGATGTCTTCTTTCTCTTCCTCTAGCTCTTCATCAGAAATAATAATCGTCTCTTCTTTGATTTTCAAAATCTCTTCATTGTCTCCTGTCCTCGCTCCACCTGGAGGACGTGATCGTCTTCCAGCCACTAGCGGCGCTTCGATTTCGTCCTCGATACGTTGAAGCGTTCGTATTTGAGGAGCGCGTTGAAGGTCCGAGCTCTGATGCTGGAGCGTTACTGCGCTCTGGATTCTGATTTGTAATGGTGCTTGTTGAAGAGCCGACTGTCTGGAGTTGGTCTGAAAGTTTTTGGTCAGGGTGGGTGCTTGGATTGACTTGACCATCCTCTGTTCTCTGGTAAGAATGTTTCTGTGGTCAGTCTCAGAGAGATTCTCAGCAGGACGGTCAGCACACGGTCTGAGCTGTTTTGGATGTCCTCCGACGGAAAGGTGGGATTCTGAAACGTTGAGAGAGACCACAGACCGAACACCAGACTGGCTCTGAGGAAGCAGAGAGGAGGAAGAGGAGGAAGGCTGCTGGATCGCACTGTAGCTGGTTAAAAACGGATAAACAGATTCAAAATCAGATATAATGAACAGAGACCACAATACCTTGGATAACCTAATAAAGCCTTCAGTAATCTGTACATTAAAATAAATCAGTGTTATGTTTTATGCAGATGTTGTCACTTACTCATTTTATTTAATAACACAAAAATACATATTTTGGGGATGCAGGTCAATTCACTCATTAACTGCTTGTTTGTTCCTTCATTGAAGCAATAAACAGCAGTAATCTGTAGAGATGAATAGAGGATTCAGCTGATTATCAGATTGACCTGCTCAGACTCATGAAAAAACTGCCAGAAACTCAAGTGTCTGATTTTGGCCCCATCAGTGAAAGCGTTATTATCACAAGACTCTTCTGTGTGGAAGTTTTTACTGCATGAAGAAGACTAAAAAATTTAGCCGTTTTCTGCTTCATGACAGCTTAATTCCGACAGTGTTACTGAAATCTAATAGGTGAGGTCAGACTTTCTGACCTCTTACAAGGAATACACCCACAGACTCATCTTCACAGCTACTAATGCTAACTGCAATAATAGTGTTAAGTACTAATAAGTGCTACATGTTAATATAAGATGCTAAAGACAGCTTAAAATGCTTTGTTGTTATAACAGCCTTCTTTACGTGATCCGTATTTTAAATAGAAACAATCTAATGTGGGGTTAGGCGAGGATAATCTGTGCCATAAACCTATATGTTAATAACAAACCACTATCAAACTTACATATATGTCAGTTTGTTAGTGGGGTTTCTCAGACCAACTATGTTCACTGTACAGAGATGTTTCAGATTTAAAATTTTTGGATAATCTACACAGAAACCACAAAGTTAATAAACCTTTATAAAGTATAATAACTGGAGGTAAAGATGGAGGACACACATATTTTAATTTAGATTGATTAAAACAGGGAAGGAACAAGAGACCATTACCTGTATGTCTCTGTGGTGCTGCATGGACTGCAGAGAGCAGATCCTTCGCCTTCACCCCCTGGGCTAATCTTGGTGAGACTTACAGGGACAAAGGCAGATATGTTTGTCTGGCTCTGCACCAGCTCCCCTGCTGGGGGCAAAGGAGGGCCGTCCATGCCTGGCTGGGTAGTATCAGCAAGGTCAGGGCTCAGAGGAGTTTGCATCTTTGATGAACTTCCACCTGTCCTCTGCTCAGACTTCACACACTCCAACTGAGTCCCATCTGCCACTTCAGATACTGAGGACAAAGGCACTGCTGTGGTCACTGGATTTGAGTGGTCTGCAACCATGGCCACCAGGGGCTCAGCTGGGTGATCACCAGCTGCTTCTGGTGCCTTCCTCAACCCGCCGCTCTCTTCAGAGCGTGTGCTGTCGGCCTCAGCCAGGGGCCCGCGCCTCTGCAGCCTCCGCTTACACACTCTCACCACCTCGTTCATGTGCAGAAAGCTTGCGGCAGCCAAGATGTCCTCCACAGGAGGAGACTCGTCCAGTTGCAGCACACCTTCATAGACAAAGTCCAACAGCAAGCCAAATGCAGCAGATGTGACAATGTCATTGTCAAGTGTGACACAGCTGCTGGTGCTGCTCCCAGCTGGAGAGTCTGAGTAAAACATGTGAAAGAAAGGCGAGCATGAGGCCAAAACCGCCCGATGAGCCAGGAAACGGGATGAGCCCACTTGTACGATGCAATCGCAAAGGAAGCCCCGCTGCCGCTGGGAACGCAGAGCTGAGAGCAACTGCTGGGAATGCTGAGGAAACTCCATGACCTGAGACAAGAAGGGAATACAAATCAACTGTAGAAAGGTAAAACAAACAAAAAAAATCCCCCAGAAGGTTCTGAATAAAACAGTACAATAATATCTCAAGTTAATTGATGCAAAATGTGACTTATGGATTGACAAGAAAATGTTTAATTTCTGTTTTTGTCCTCACTGGCACCTCTACAATTAACATTTTTTGTTGATTACGTCAACTCAGCACATTTCTAATCCAACTCAGCATTGCCTTTCTGGCGGAAACATGCCACGTTTTGTAAGTTGCAGGTTCGGACCTTTATGAATCACATTTGTATGTCTAGCACATGCTACAAATGCTTGATTGTGTTGCGATCTGGGAAATCTGGAGGCTAAGCCAACATCTGAAACTTGTTTTACTCCTTAAATTCTTCTTGAAATATTTTTGCTTTGACATTGGTTGGATGCAAATGAAATAACATTGTGTAAAAGGGTCTGCAATCACACAAGTAATATTCAAATGAAATGTAGAATCAAATGTTTCACAGCAAAAAGTTCCCTTAGGCATTCCATCACTTTAACAAGCTTGTTGTCTCCAGATGTCATGAGTTTCCCAGAAAATTGATCAGATCAGCTCATGGCTCACTTTCATCAATGAACCTTTGCTGTCCATGACCCTGTCACTGGCTCACCACTTTTTCTTCTTTCATATATTCGAACCAGACAAGTAACACCTTAAAAAAGCTGCAATTTTGGTTCTGTTCTGACACAGTTGTCTAGCAACCATAATTTGGTCTTTGTGAAACTCAAATCCATACATTTGTCCATTATTTCTGTTTCCAAGTAAATTTCAGGACAAAATGCTCTCAGTTGATGCATATACATCCTGTTAACCCTAAACAGACACTTTGATGGAGCGATAATCAGTGGTTTTCACTTCAATTCATATTTATACGTCTGTTTAATACTTGAATTTTATTATCTATACAAGGGTGAACAAGTATGATGCATATGTTTTATTTCTGTGTTTGTGCTGATTATAAATATCTAAATTGGCATAATATATTATAATATATATAAATATAAAGTGGAAAAAAACAATAACTCACGATGAAGTCAGAATGTTTCCGTCTCCAAACTCCTTTCTGGCTGCTGAATATTGCAAGTGCTGCTCTGCTTTACCGTATCCTACTCTCCATGGCAACCAGGCTGAATTTCTGCGTCCAAAGAAAAGGACTGAACCTTAACGTATGACATATATTAACAAGGTTTGCATTGCAGGTGAAAAACACGAACGTCCCTCACAACATTATACACATCAGGAAAAAAACACGAATATATCCGAATATTATTCAAGCACAAAACATTAACATTAGCACAACAATGCTAACACTAGTTAGCAAAATTAGCTCAACGCCTAAGTTTAAATTTTAGCGCGGGAAGCTTTGAGGCTGAGTGGGGGTTGAACCACAAACAATTCGTTTAAACGCTTCTTCGTCGCCTTATATCAAATGTAAATACTGTATTAATTTACCTGTATCAACTGTTATGTTTTTCAACAGTGGCTGCGGCTTTTCCTCTGTGGTGCCACTTCACAGCTTAAGGATGTGCTGCCACCTACAGGCGGAGGTGTGAAACAGACAGGAAGTGGAAACAAGCAGGACGATTGCTGAATCTACTGACCAAAATAATATGGGCGACTGCTTCTTAAATATAATTATGGAGCAGGGCTGCAACTACTAAATAAAGCGTAAAGTTGTCATGGTAAAATGTAGATTAATTCAATTAATAACTCTTTCCTAAATTTCCTGCACAAGGTCTGATCTGCCTGTATTTTAATGGACAGAGGAAGAGGAAGAGGAGGAAAAAGAGGAGGCAGAGGGAAGCGTAGAGAGGAGGTGAGATCCCTATTAATTGAATTAGTTTGCCAATGTGTTGCCTCCCTCATTTTTGATTTTAAAAAAGTGTACTTTTGGCTGTCAGGCAGCATGTCAGACTTGACACAGTGCAGGCTTGGTTCTAAATATAAAACAGAGCTATTATTAGGGTGGAAGAGAGTTGAGTGTGTATCAAACGAGATCTTCTTCACCACCAGGACAAAGATGTTCATCTGTCTAAATCCATTTCCTATGTGCTTCGTCATGGAGCCACACAGATGGGACTTCAAATGGCCACAGGTGAGATAACACTTTCACAGTTTCAGACAGAAATTAATTAATTCTGTTATGATTAATTCATCGAGGAGAGAAACATGGCTAAATACAGAAGAACTGAACTAGGAGTATTTTCTATGGGCTTGCAAGAGTTTAAAGCTAATTGCAGTTGTAGTTTCTTTTGATAATAAACTTCTTAAAACAATTTTAGTAATGAACTGAACTTGACTGCATTGTTTGATCGTGTGATTGAACTGAATCTTACTATTTTGGGGGAAGTGCATTGAGATAATGTGTTGTGAATTAGTTCTATGTAAATAAACTGAACTGAATTTGATTTATTTTTGACAAAAATAATGTTTCACTCAACAGATGTCTAGCCAATGATGTGCATATATATGTAAAAATGTTGCATCATGGAAACAATTTTAAAATATCATGTAGATTTATTCAAACTAAACTGTAAAATGTGACCATAGATGTATCATCTGGTATCTCCACAGATGGCTTTCTGTTTGTGGAGGACCTCCTGGCTCACCCACAGTTCCACTTGTACACATTAGAAGATGTAGAGAGAGTCGTATCCACAAATGACAAGCAGCGCTTCAAGCTCCGCTCCCACCCAGAGGATGGCCGGCTGCAGATTCGAGCCAATCAGGGACATTCACTACAGGCAGGCAGAGCAGATGCGTTCCTAATTAAATCGCATTCATTTAAGTCTTAGTATGTAATTCCAATTGACGATAAACGTAATTGTCATGATGAAAATTAAATGCATTTGCAATTATATCCGATTTGGTTCAGATTCAAACCAACCTAATTCTGGCACAGTGCACAAATTCTGATTCAGTTAAATACAGTATAATTCAACATTGAGGCAGCCGCGGGTTTAGTTCCTTACCCAGTGACACATCAACATGATGGAAGCTGGAATGGAACACACAACATTTGGACTGCAAAATGACTAATCTTCCCACACTGAGCCACACAGTCACATATGTGGAAAATTGTAAAAAAAAAAAATGTTTTACCTAATTGAACAAATTGTTATGAACTTTAAATCTCATCAGGAATCCCATCTTCTCAGGTCATGGATCTGGAGCTAAAACCAGTTCTAGCTGGTTCTCCTGATTGCCCCGCCGAGGCCGTTCATGGTTCCTACCTCCGCAACTGGCCATCCATTCAACAACAGGGTCTGAGCCGCATGAATCGGACTCATATTCATCTGTCAACTGGACTTCCCGGGGAAGATGGCGTCATCAGCGGTATCCTCTATGTTTGAATCCAAAAAATAGAAGCTCATTCGAGCTGAACATCAGATAGCAGCATTGTTTCTTTTCCCACCAGGCATGAGGAAAAACTGTGACCTAGCTGTGTTTATTGATGTCCCCAGAGCTGTGGCTGGTAAGATTAGCTGGTAATGCCTGCAGTTTAATCCTCTCCATCCACCCTGTGTGAGTAAAAAAATCAATCCTTTTACAAGTGTTTTATGTGTCTGTGTCCGGCTTGTACAGATGGTATTGAGTTCTTCTGGTCAGAGAACGGTGTGTTGCTGACTGCAGGTGATGCTGAGGGTAAACTCCTTCCTAAATACTTCACCCGAGCCCTAAAACTCAAGCCTACAAGTGAGGAAAACTAAGACACATTTCTTCTTAAGAAGCCAAACGACATTCCAGTTGTGTAATTTCTTGTGCTGTGTTTCAGGATGCATCCTTCCCCTGCAGTAAAAGCTGCTGCGTTTGATGTTCTCACCAAGCTTCAATCCAGCTTTGACATATGTTTTCTTGGTTTCCATCACTACACAAGTTCTATATTTCCTATAAATAACAGGACTTACACTTACAGCCCAATTTTACCTTCATAATAAATAAATACTTACCCAGATAAATATAAGCTGTCAGTATAGACTTTTTTTTGTCTATACTGTGCCTTACTAAAGAACTTGTGTCACATTATAGCCACACATTTTCACATATTTCATTGGGATTTAATATGACAAAGTGAAGACACAAATAAATATGAGGTGGAGTGAAAATGGTACAAGGTTTTCTAATTACAAATAATCAAATTATTCGGCATGTATTTGTAACTAGCCCCCTTTGACCAGATACCCCTCAACCCCACTGCCTTTAGATTTAACCAAAGTTGTAGTAAGAAGAGAGCCTTTGTTTGACACAGCAAACCCATGAAAGAATGGGCTCATGAAACCAAAACTTTAATCAAAATACTAGCAACATCTGCGGTAATGTTTTTTTTTCAACAGACGGGAAAATGTGTTGCTAATGATAGGAAGGATGAAGTTAAATGTAGAGCTCAATTGTAGAAGCAACTTTAAATAAAGAACTATATGAAGATACTCTGTTTAGCCTGAGTCTGAGGAAACAGGATGCAGACTGTGGTTTAACGGGCAGCCTCAACATTTCCTTACAAGATTATGGAAACACACACACTCTGCATGACTGAGATAATTGGTGAGGAGCTTTCAGCAAGAAAACAGATGAGTGCTGTTGTGATCATGGTGACAGAAGATAAGACAAAACTTTATTATATGTTCAATTTAAACAGTTAACTCGTGCACTTTTAAATTCTCTGCTGGGGTAATACAGTCGTGTTCAATAATTTCACAGACTGATGTTTTCAAGCTTTTCTTTCTCTTAATTATGATTTTCTGCTTACAGTTAATTAAAACATGACATTTATGATCAGAATATTACATCACACTAATAAAAAATATATTTTGACAAATGAGCCTCTTCAGGAAGTATATTTTTTATTAATTGAATTTGACTATTAAAGCTGTGTTCAATACAAGTCCCTCCAGAGCAATGCTGATTACAGTTATTGTTAGGCAAAAAAAGAGAAGTGGCTGTCTGAGTCAGCGTTGTCTTTCTATAAGTTTGATCACCAGGCTTCTGGTTTTGGGCCCTCTATAGTTTGCACCAGCAGCGGTGCATCACAAAAGGATTCAGTATCGTTTGGACGTTTGGAGTCCTAAACTCTCTTTGTTAAACATCATGTGCATTTGGAGCAGATGGTAAATTAAAATCTGTTTGGATGGCAGATGAGCCATAACTTTGTGTTTTTCCTGGTGGGATTCTCAGAGAGAGGGAGTTTATGTATCAGTCTTTGTGTATTTGAGTATTATAGCGCTTCATGGCCTCCGGTCAGTTTATGGAAGAGCTCCTCATTGAGCGTGTCGCTCTTCTCACGGCTGCGCGTCGACATAAAAATGTAGCCTCCAATGAACTCGTGAACAATTTTACAGTCGGCCGTCACGCAACCAAAGGCAATGTTCACGTTCCCTTCAAACTCGATGGCCATCTAGACAAAAAGGTGACAGGAGGAGGCAGTAGTTTGAGAAAGTGATCATATTTTGGGGAAAACGACAAAAAATGCAATTAAAATATTTTTAGTCAATCACTGCATAATTTTAAAACATTTCAGCGCGACCTTATGCAATCTTGGGTATCTACGTCATGAAACACCTGCTTATAACTGGAAAAAGAAATTTGAGCTGCTATAGCAGCATGTATTATGACCTGTTTTATGTCCCAGTTGACGTTCCACTGCTTCATGTTGTTGTAGCGCCAAGTCTTCACCACGTCACCCACTCCCAGGTCGATGCGGATCAGGCGGTTCGGGGCGATGCCCAGCACCTCGTCCTTTCTGCTACCCTTAAACCTGTTGGCCAGAAAACATTTATATAAATAAACCTCATACAAAGCTCCTAGAACACTACTTCACACATTATTTTGTACTTTTAGACCTATCTTTGGTCATGGTTTCGTCATGCTTATTGTCGTTCATCACTATTTTAGCTGTTATGTGTAAGGAAATGGAGGAGGTGAATCCTTGGCAATAGTTTCAACATAAAGAGCTTTGTTTGACTATGAATTATAATTTCCTCTTAACTTGGTGCATATCAGTCTTAGGGGAACTTTAATTATGGTGCTATTTATTATAAATATAAAAATAAAAGTCAGCAACACCAGTGGAAAAACTGCCAAGTAATTTACATTTTGTTGCACATAGGGCCATAATTATCTCATGAAACTACCATGTCTTGACAAAAAAATCAGAAACCTTTTTTATACACAACCGCACATAGTTTCAACCATGGCTCAGTGCACAACTACTTTTCTAAATTCTTGTAGCAGCCAGTTGTACTGCAGGACTGACACTAGACATGAACAGAAACAAAAGGTAGGGATTCAGTTTGAGTTGTTATTTCAACTTCCTTGCCTGTTTGCTATTATAATCAGAAAGTGCTACTGCCACCTTCTGATTTTTCAGGGAAATTGGGGATCCCAAAATCCTCTCTCCTGTATTCTGCAGCATCAAATTTATTTATACCTTACCTGACAACTACATATGAGAGTCCAAAATCAGGCAGAGCCTGCCAGATCTGCAGGAAGCGCATCAGGGCATCTGTCAGAGAGAGCTGAGCTACGTTCTGGTAGGCGTCCAGGATACGAGGGGTCAGCTGGAGGAGCAGGCACAGGCTTAGATATAATTACGTTTTAAAATTAAAGGCAAGTTCCTTAGCTCTACAGTGTTAACATCAATCCTTTAATGAAAAATACATTTATGCTTTATGACACACACATTCAGATAAAGGGCCCATGCTTCCTTTAGCAGGTTAGGATAATTCTATGGGCGACACAAAACATGTTCATTACGGGTTTTTTTGGCACAAAATCATTCTTAATGAGATTTTTGTTAACTCAATTCTGTCTATTTTGAGCTCCTTTTAGAATGAGATGTTTTAGATCCTCTGTTCACTTTAAATGCATAAAACCAGTTGACCAAAGGCCCTGAAGCTCCACTTAGGTTGCAACATGACAAGCTGGGCTTTGCTGGTGTTGCTTGGCAACGGCACAGTGCCCATAGGTTGAGACTTAACAATTGGGAAGTTTTTGAAACAGCTCATTTTAAAGATACCATTAACTTATTGCCAAAAAATGGCTGCCTAGTTTTTTCTAAGTGCTTAGGCTGGTTCTAGAAGCAGTAGAGACCCAAATGGAAGTATATAAATGTGCAAAATTTGAATTCTGCATAATAGGATCCATTTAAAACCAGATTAATAAATACTGTCTTATATTTTGGCTATGCAGAGGTGCAAATACTCTTTCTTCCTCTACCTGTTTGGGCTTGTATTTCTTATGGTAGCGTGGCGACACCAAACTGTGAGTGTTTATGCTTTCGTCGCTGGCGACTGAGTTATTGCTGGAGCCGGAGTTGGTCTTTTGCATGGCCAGGAACGAACGGATGCTCTGGATCTCACTCTGGAAGCTGCTGTCTGCCAGGCTTTTGCCTTTGGAGGCCAGCCGGCATCCGGCCATCCACTGAGCATACTGCTGCTCCTGCAAAACACGAACCACAGGCAGAAGGAGGGGGGGTAAGACAGGTGTGCCTGTGGGCGCAACCAAGTGGGTGAGACAGAGATAAGTAGACAGAATGCTGCACACGACAGAACGATGGCACTGACATTTTCACAGCGCAGATAGACCTCGTTCATGCCCTCAGGTGCAGGGATCAGCAGTCTGATAAGAAACTTCTGTGCTGCAACGTTGACGTCGGGAGCCACCTCACAGCCTAAGAGCAGGAAAGGAAAGTAGGACGTAGAAGTGATAATTAGGTGTTAGCTGTTGAAAAGCTGAATTATGAACACCAGTTTTACTGACAGGCAATCTTTCAAAAGGGGGAAACATTGGTTTAAAGAAGAACCCCTTTTCATCGATCAAATTGTTTATGTTTAATCATTTGATGAAATAAAACAACTTTTTCTTTCAAATTAAAATTTGTTCTCTGTACCTTTAAGGTTAATCTGTTGAATAGGCTCTCCAATGCTCTCCTCTTTGCTCTTGAAGTAGGAGATGGATGTATCCTGGAATTTGAACCAGTACTGCTTGTATCCCTTCAGAGTGAGCCTCTTGGGCCTGAAATGCAGAGTCGCATCACTTGGTTTCATCAAAAGTATTTTCTAGGAGTCATATGAGAATCAGTGTTCAAATCTGACCTGAATATCTTCAAGTAGTCGTTGAGTTCTGGTGCTGTCATGTTTTCCTGAATAGAAGTGCAGAAAAAATTATTCTCTGCTCCTCTTGTTAAATTACCTACGATATGTTTTCCCCCCCATTATCATTATATTTTACAATCAATCAAAATAAAACCTAAATTAATAAAACATTTCAGTTGCTCAAAGATGGAGCTTCATTTTTTTTATCAGTGATTAAGAATTAAAATCCAAGCTACCAGCAGGTCTGAGGCGGAGCTGCTATCTCCCTCCATCTTGACCTCCAGGGACTGAAGGGCCGACTCCAGGTCGTCCAGGGCTGCGTTTGAGCTCATCATCTGGGGCTCCGACAGGGCCACCTTATTGATGTGGTACTAAATGATTTTACATGTAAGAGAGGACAGAAAGACGTAAGTGTCTCCCTCATATACTAGAAGCTGTTAGCTGACAGTCAGGGCAAATATAGGTCATAAAAATGCAGGTTTACTGTATCTACAAGGAAGCTTTTAAAATTACTCAAATACCCACAAGTATTAACAGCAGCTTCTGATGTGTTGGTTTTATAAAAATCAAAAACCTGAAATAAATGTAAAATGGATTCCACTTTATAATTCTGTAGATTTCACAGGAACAACCAGGAATTATTGTCCTATTTGGTCTCACGTCTTTTTAAAGTTCTTGCAACCTCTCCTAAGGTCCTACTACATCCTTTCAAATCATTTAAAGCCTGGACTTGGACTAGGCCATTGCAAACTCCTGAGTCTTTTCCTTTTTTCTGCTATTCTTCTCTAGATGTGTTGCTGTGTTTGGATCATTTCCCTGATGAATGATCCAGTTTTGATTCTAGACACATTTGTGCACAGAAACGTTCATGGTAGACTCGGTGAACGAGTCCTTTCGCATTCAAACAAGCCCAAATCACCATAACTCCACCGTCATGCTTGACAATTGGCATCAGGCATTTGTTACATGTTGAATTTATCATTTTGCTGCCTTTTAAGGCATTCTGAGTTTATTCCGTTATTTTTAAAATACTTGTGTGGCTTTAATGTTTGGACTTCAGTCTTTGATACAGTTGTTGTGGGTTCAACTGATCGTTTTTCTCTCTCAAAACCTTTAAAATATAGGTCTATCCTCTTTGAATCAGATCTGACATTTTCCGATAAATTACTTTGAGATCTATTATCTGCACACAGAATGCTTTTAATGTGAGTTCACACTGCAGTTTCCTTCAACATCTTGTACAATATTTGCATGCAAACACGAGACTTTCTGCTAAACTTGACCTTTAAAGCTTTCATGAGAAAATGATCCACTTCTCTCAGAGAGTTACACATATCCCGGTACTTCAGCAGAAGCAGCAATTTTTTTATTTTTTATTTTACCTGCAGCGCTCCAAAAAGCATCATCTCCTCCTCGGTGCAGTCGATATCTTCTAGCAGGATGGCCCAGCGAGCCTGCTCATATAGCTGGGTGAGACGCACAACATCGTACTGCCGGGGTGAAGATTGAGGTGATGGATGAGTTAATAGATGTTCAGCACATTATACAATGATTGCACTAAAACAGCACACACAAACCTTGGGTTCTATGTCGTAAAAAGAGTAATACTTGAAGCGAAGCCACAGCCGGTCATTTTCCTGGATGCTTTGCTGCATGAGGCAACGTGACGAATCCAACCACCTGAGGGGGGGAAACCACAGAGCCTGTAAGGGTTTGTGTTTTTATGAGCCAATATATACAATAATGTTTGTGTTTGCATTAAATTAATTTCAGAGTTAAATAAAGTTTATTGTAAATAAACAAGAAAAATGTCCCAGAATAATTATTTTTTATTTTTAAGAAAATTGTCATTGTTTTCCTGGTAAACGTTTCAGTCAGTTAAATTAGAAATAAAGTGAAGGATAAAGAGACAAAAAGATAAAAAGATACAAAATGTTTTTTCTTTTTCTTTGTTTTTAACTAAAAAGACTATTGTACATGAAAGCTGTTCAAGTAATCCCCAAATCTTCTAAATACACAGGCACATCTCAATAAATTAGAATATTGCTAAAAAATTAATCTTCTAATCTTCTTCAGAAGAAATAGAAGATATAGTTGCTGCGTCTACAAAGCGGAGCTCCGTGGACGATGTCACCACCTGAGCTAGAAGCAGATGTACCTGCCGTGGATGTGAGATTTGTCCACCACACTTGCTGGGCGGTACTGCTTGGCGATGACCTCTGGAGCAGGAGGAGGCTGAGTGACCGACAGCATCTTGTAGACGCCCTCCATCTGCTCTGAGTCAGCGAAATGAGCTGGCATGCCATTATACAGACAGGGCCGGGAAACTGAACAGGAAGTGGGAGTGCACAGACTGCTGTGAGATATTCAGGCTCAAAATGGGAAGTGCAATGTCTTACATGTACTTATTTTCAACAAACATTGTGCCTTGTCAATATGCCTTCAGTGTGCATAAAAAAGAAAAAAAGATGTGGCGGGTGTACCCGAGGAAAGGGGCACCTCGGTCAGGTCGTAGATCTCCTCTGTCAAATCTTTGTCTTTCTTCTTCTTCTTCTCCTCCACAGGTCGGAGGAGGGAGAGCTCCTCAGGATGGCGGATGTCTGTGGGGATCAGGAAGGTGAACAGATGTTTATTAGCTATACAAAATATCAAATGTGTTTTATATTGAGGAAAGCTAGAGCAATCCTTCAGTATACTATTTCATTATGTTTAGATTTACTCTTTTATAGTTACCACTGGGATAGCAGAATACACATTACAATAACAGGAGCGAATCCTTTATATTTTACTTCTTACAAGATAAAATGCAATGGCCAGATCATAACAAAAACCTAGCCTGCTCTACTGATGGGTAAAGGCAAGAGAAGAAATTCACCATGTAAAAGCACAACCTTCTGACAAGGCAGATCTTGGAAAAATTAAGATTTAACAATACTAAAAGCTCTTAGATTATGATCAGTCTCTGATGCCAAGAATGTTTTGTTTTCTTGATTAATAGGTATAGCAAAAATATATTATATAAACTCTCCTACTCAAAATCAACCTTCAGCACTGACTTTCTCTATTTTACTTCTTTAAGTATTTCAATAAATTATAAAATTAATTATTAAATCATGCTTCTGATCTACGTTTGGGTTGGTCAGTTCTTGTGTTCAAAAATATTATAAGTAAACTCCTTCTGACTGGTAATACTTATTTATATAACATTTGTACATTTCACTACAGTAGAGATGAGTAAAAACTTCAAACCATTCACTGTCAGAGCAGATATGAAACAGACCCTAACATGGATATGAACTGCAAAAAATGTATGTAGTTTGATTGGATGAAGCTAAAACTTTTGACAGGCCTGACCTTTGTTAAGCAGGAACTTAGTTGGGGTGGCAGCATCAGCCTGTGTGTGTTTTACTACATGAAGAACAGTTTTCCTTCTCAAAATAAATGTCATTATGAAGAAAGGATGTTGTTTTTTGGGAAATATTTATCATACATCTGAAGATGTTGGCCAGGAAGTTACAGGTTGGGCACAAATTATACATTATACATTCAAATGAATTAAAAAGTAGCTTAAAGACAAAAATATTCTCATTTTGTCAGTATGATTGCAACGTTGTATCCATGACCTCAAATCAGGAGGTCATACTTAAGTAACGTTTCAGCGCCCCAAAGGCTGAGTCATTTCCTGTGTAAAAGGTCCGTTTTTAGATGAGGTCAGTGACTGAATGTCCATATGTGATTAAAAAAAAAACTGGTGGATGGACAAAATGTCTGTATTCTTCACACGTTTTTTTAATTATGAAAAGAATCTCACCATTCTGGTCAATTTTAGTAGGTGCAATAATGTTGTACAGTGTTCAAAAAACACACACACAGGCTGCTCCATCAACAGGATCAACAGGATTCTGTTTTCAGAATTCATCACTGTAATTAAGTTGTTCATAGATAATAGCTGCCCATTCACAGAAACAATAGAGAAACCAGTTTACTTTCAACAAGGAAAAAAGGGAGGCAACCAAGAATGCCTGTACTTCAAAATCAACACCTATAGCCACACTCGCAATGTTCATTCATACACCAACTGGTAGTCAACGTCCAGCTTAATTTATGGTTTTAGTGTCAGTCAGGTCAGTCAAAGCCTGAAATCTGTAAGATTTTATATTTCCAAGCCAGTTCTGTCATTTCCCTTAAGTTTGTTGCTTTTTAAACCATTTTCAGTCTGCTGTCTATTCTGGGGATTTCTGGTGAGGAAATGAGACCAAGCACTGCTTAAATTAGAATAAATGAAAGCATGAAAAAGACTGAGAAATCCTTTTTTTTTCTTGTAATGAAGAAAGTCAAAGAGCTGCTTGATGAGACTAAGGGAAAACACTCAAATATATAACAACGCTATCTCAAATCAACGCTTTGAGATACAAATGCAAGAGGGACAAAAAAGGCAGAAAGGAGGGAAGAAAGAAAAACCTACTGAGCATCCTGCAGATTCCCATCACGGTCTGGAAGACGGGGTTGGAGAAGCAGGCCTTCAGCATCACAGTTTTACCGTTGGGCAGACCCAATTTAAGGGGCTTATGCTGCGGCATGAACAGCAGACGGGCGTCAGCGTGAATCCCGTATTTCTCCAGAGTCCAGGCTGTCCGCAGGAGCCACCGCTGCTTCTGGTCCCACCACAGCGCATGGTCCGACCAGTCACGCTGCATCTCTGCATAAGACAAGAAGGAAAAACCTGGATTAGTTACAGACACTTATTCTTGGCTATTTTAAGCTCACAACACTTTGGCACTGAATAAACTCAGGCAGACTACGTGTCAACAAACATTACTGCTCTCTTCATACTTGGTATTTATTTCCCAGAGAAAGTGTATCTGGCCCTCTGTGTTATTGTGTTTATCCGTTTCTTTCCTTTCTCTTAACTGCCAGCTGTTGCAGCAGATGGACTGGGCCTTTTTCTGCTGGATGTTTCCTCCTGTTGAAGAAACAGAGGCTCCTCTCCCCTGTGGCAACACATGCTTGCTCAGGAGGAGGGATTGCTGCCGAAGTCAACTACTCTATGCAATCAGACAGGCTTCCTTGAAGAGATAACCTTTCACTAAGTGAGATTAAACCATCAGCTGAATGTGTCTGTACTGTACTATAAATTGTATGGAATTGAATTATAAAATTGAATCTAAGGCCGAATGTAAGACATAATTTAATTGTTGTTGGGAGCTTTAGAAAAGCACTCTGAACTCCCTTATATATTTTATTGGGATTTTCTTTGATTGACCAAAGAAAAGAGTGTTGCATAACTGTGAAGTGAAAGAAAAATCTGAATTTGTTTTCAGCCTCTAGAAATCAGATTTTATTTAAGACTATGCTAGATCCCATTACTTTCAAGATACAGAAGTGCAATTATTTTACCTGAGTCAATGACATATGTTTTATTTTATGTCTATGTTTATTGTGACTATCTTTTGTAATTGGGTGTTTTTTCCTTTCTCTTTGTATGAGCCTTGCCCAGATCTCTCTTGTAAAAGATCTTCAGATCTCAATGTGACAAGCCTGGCTAAATCAAGGTTATTATTAGTATGATATCCCTAAACAAAATGCTGTTCAACAAACATCAGAAGCCTTCAGAAGTTATCTATTAAGACAACCAATCCTGCACATCACAGGGCATCTCCATTGTGAAACATGGCAGTAACTGAATCATGTGTGAAATGTGAAATCTTCAGCAAAGACAGTAAATTTGATCAAAGCTATAAAAGGGAGATGAATGGAGCTAACTTCAGAGAAATCCTGGAAGAAAACCTTTGGGGAGACTACAAAATATTTCAGATCAGTGTGGAAGTTCACCTTTCAAAAGGACATTCCCTTAGCATGATAATGTGTTGAATTCATCGGCAGTGTTCGTTTTTTTTGACTAAGTGATGTATAAAGACAACTTTATTTCAGGATGTCAAAGAAAATACCAAAATAACAACTTTCAGATTTGTACATTTATCCTTTTCCTTGCACTAAACAATAAAGGTTTGGTTTAGATAATCACATACAACACCAATAAAATTCATTAAAATCTAGCAAATGTAGAAAAAAAAATCAAATATGAATACATTCGCAAGCCCATGAAATGACTATAAGGCTCTATTGTCGGCCCACATGATTGAGAGAGACGGCTGAAAACAGATAGCTTGACTCACGTGTCTTTTCCACCAGCTTGAGGATAACCCCTCCAACGTGGAGGTCAGAGGCCACGCTGATAGTGACAGAAGGGGCATCAGGCCCCAGGTCCTCCACTTTGACTGACAGATCCCACGCCGCCATACTCTGAGAGAGACAAGAGCAGAGTGTGTGAAGAGAAGGCTGAAGACAGACAGGACTGTTCTCAGGAGAAACACGAACATCGACTAAAATACAGCCTGTGACATCTCCCAACAGGATAAAAACCAACATTATGAACACAAATTACACACATAAGATCACTTCTGTTAGAGTAAAATTGTTCCCTACTTATTTTTTATTTACATGGAAACAATAAAAATAATTTTACAAGTGCTGCTTAGTGAAAGATAGCTCTTCTCCATGGTCAATAGCACCTGATACTGAGTAACATCGACACTGTGAGTGACATGTCAAGTTTAAATAGTATTTCCTGTTTCGGTCTTCAACTATCACCATGGATGCATACTTCCGCTTTTCAAATGCATGCAGGAGGGGAATGAGAAACCCAACATGGGCTGGGTTGTTCATTCGATGGTGACACAATCACCTCCTGCATGTAAATAAAAGCTCATATAAAATTAGATTTTACTTCTGGGTCTAAATGATGTGTATGTTTTAAAATCATAATCCCTTTTACAAGATATCTACAGATGATGGTGGCACTGCGCAAAGATAACATGCTTCAAACTCTCCACTTTTACTCGAAGGTCTAGGCATTTTCGACATTTTTATGTTTAAACAATAACTTATCATTTGTGTACAATTAATACAGTCATAAAAAACTTCTTAAATTACCTCTATATCTTTATATTTCATAAGGAAGCTCAAAATATAAAAACCCAGTGCTGTTTTCTCTGTTCTCATGCTCCCACCCAAACACAGATCTCTTGTAAAAGACAGTACCGTCAGTCTCCTCCGTCCACGATTTTAAGAACTGGACCTGGCGGGTTCCTCTTGTCTCTGTCAGACAGCTGAAGAAGTTTCCCTGGTCTACCGTGAGAATTTGCACCAGTCCTGGCTCTCTTGGGTAGGGCAGGTTGTGGTGTGTGGTGAAGCTTCTGCCTTTGCTGCTTGTGTCACCCGTGTAAAAAAAAAAAAAGAAATGAAAATCTTGTTCCTTTTTTTTCTTTGTCAGTTTCCGCCAGGCGGAAATGTGAACACCAGTTAACTTCTGACTGACGGGCTGTGTTGAATGATACATATTAGGCAACATCTGTGTGCGGTTCACATTTAAAACGCTTGTGTGGGTTGCCATGTCAGAAGTTAGTAATTTAAGGCTGTGTGATATTACTCCTTAACTTCGAAAGTCAAGTTTAATTGATTTGGCTAAATAACAATGTTAATTTAGGTGTTTGCTAAAATTAATAAAATGTTTCACGTAAAACATTCCGTTTTACATGAAACATTTTTCACGTAAAACTGGAAACAAATTAAATATCGTCACAGTTTGTAATGTACATAAATTTAAAAGTGATTTTTTAAAAACATGTCTAAAAGATTAATTTCAGATTCATTGATTACATTTTGAAAACATTTAATCAATGTATAAATGTTTTTAAAAGGAAAATGTCCAAAATGCCCAAAAAGAATATATTTATATAATATATCACCTTTAATAAGCAACTGGGCTTATTGTACTAGCAACTGGAGTACATGTGATTGAACTAAAATTACTCCAAAGTTTATTGTGATGTCATTTGTTGTGAATTGGCAATATATAAAATTGAACTTTCGAACTAAGAAATGAGCCCCACCAATAAACAATATATGTATATGCATATATATATATATATACTTTGCATATATATATATATATATATATATATATATAACTCAACAACCAATACAAGAAAGTTCAAAGCCCCAAAAGTAGATACTAAAACATTCAAAACCTGGGAATTACGTCACCATTCTTATTTCTTTGCAGGGATGTTCCCGTCTTTGAATGTGGAGGTTCAACATGAAGATTCCTTTGAAATGTTTGAAAAAGAGACAATATTAAACATTGGGGACAAAGTTATCCCAATGTTATTGCCGATGTTTAAAATTGTCTAGGATGTTTAACGTTATCCCCAAATTTTAATTTTATCTCCAGTGTTTTGAGTTATATGAGGTTAAATTGTCATTATTACTATGTTTACTGTATCTGGAATGTTTGACTTTATCTCCAAAGTTTAACTCAAAAAGAAACTTTTCTGGAGATTTGACATCTGATAAACATTGGCAATAATGTAAAACATCAATGATAACGTTAAGCATTGTAAATGAGTCATTAAATTGAGATAAAGGTTAGAATTAATAATATAGATATTAGATATTGAAGCTGTGTAATAATATCAGTGTATGCTAAATCCTATCATTTCAGGTGCACAATGACCTGCGTTATCCGGTGGACACATTGTGGCTACGCTGCATTTGATAACAGACTGCCATACTACGTATTAATGTGCAAAAAAGAGCTTGCGGTGATCTCTGTAGATGTCTGTTTAATTTAATTTCAATAAAACCCTGTTTCACCCATCTGGTACTGTTTAACTCTTACAAATACCTCTGTATTTACAATATTTTTTAAAAGATAGGATATTCTCATAAAAGAATTAGTGCAAACATTCGCGGTATCTTTTCATTTTAGACGGATAGGATATTCTGATGAAGGAAGTGATATTTTTGAGTTTTTGTGAGCATATAAATTGTTCCAATGCTATAAGCATAACTTCTAAGCTTTCACTTCCGTCTCAAAGAATTTTATCCAAATCACCGCAACCTGTTATAGCTTTCGGTTTGTAAACGTCACGGTAGAAGTTTTAGCACCGTTACATTTAAACGGCCATTGTGTCACCTCAACGTGTAATTTCCGACAGCCGTAAAGCTCACACTGACTTATGACCGTTAGCTTCGACTATTCTTTTTCCACTCGACTATGTGATATACAGACAATAAAACACGGCGCTGTTTAATACGAGATTTATTTTAGATGCCACCTTTTCTTTTATTATGAATACCAGAATCCGAATTATACAGCAGTTATTAATATTTATTAATTTTAATCAGTTAGAGGCGATCATGGAACACCCCTGCTTGATGGTACATTCCACCCGTTAACTTCCGAAACAAAAATGGCACATGAGATTTTGCAGTGAGGCGTGTGTTTTGTATCGAAAGCGAAAGCTAACAGCAGAGTGGCCGACACTTCAACTTTGAAACACAACTCTTTGCTGTCTGCTTGGTGTTACCTAAACATGGCGCTGCTAACGTCAGCTCGAGTTTCACACAGCAGAGTCCTCCCTTGCAGCGCTCTGTCCCGTATCCGAGCTGACTTCCAGGCAGCAGGTGTCAAGTTCAGGCACTTGTTACCTCCGGGTAGCTCCCAGCTCAGAGGGACGGGAGTAACGAGTCCCGTACGAAGCCATATTAACGCCGCAGTCCGAGGTGACAGATTCTCCACCACAGCGGCGCTTCGCAAATCCAGCCAGGCTAACGGTTCCTCTTCGCCCAGGGGGAGGAGAGGCTGGCTGGGCAGGTTTGCCCTCGGTGCTGCCCTCGGAGTGGGAACAGGGGCTCTGGTACAGGCCCTCCACACTGGAGTTTTAACCGCCATGCCTCTAAAAATTAACCTGGACTCTGCTGAGAGTGACTGGAAGGAAGCCAAGGGTGAGAATGTCCAGCAGTGGCAGGGAATAATATTTTACAGAGTTTTCAGACAAAAACACCTACTGTCAACTGGTAAAAAAAAGTTGTATTATGTTTTTGATAAATAACAATGTGTAAAACCCAATAGACAGTCAACCTAGTGCTTTAAGCTTCGTTTTAAGAAGGGTTCCCTATTTTTATATTTTAGTATGTGCAGTGTTCCTGAAGTAACTGCTACTTAAGCTACTTTCAATTTATCTTACATGAAGCTTTACTTCGGTCTAAATGTTTGTTTTTTTTCCATTTTCTTAAACACATTATAAAAGTATTCACACCACCTAAATCTTTCCCATGTTTTGCTCTCGTTACAACTACAAACATGAAATGTATTTTTTGTGGATTTTATTTATCAAACAACATAACAAGCAAAGTTTAATTAAGCCTTTTATACTGAAAAGTCTGGCTTGCATTTGCAGTTTTGGGCCGCGTTTCTCATTTCATTTTTACCCAGGAAGCACATAACCGTGAGTCAAACAGTCACTGGGACTGACTACTATATATTCCATTGAGGGACAGTGACTTTAACATTACATACACCTTTCTGAACAGACGAGGGCGCACTTTCTCCGTCTATAATCAGACATTAAAGCGACCTGAAACCATTCCTCCCTCCCTGGCACCTCCAGACCCGGGCACCTATCCGGGCTGGTGGGGGCAACCACCTCCCCAGCAACCCCTATAGCTCCTATAACAGGAGTTCTTGTAACTTCTATTAAAGGCGTTGCAAGAACTCCTTTAACAGTTACAAGAACTGTTAAAGGAGTCAACAGTTCTTGTAACTGTTAACTCCTTTAACAGTTCTTGTAACTGTTAAATGAGGTTAGGAAGATTTCTTGTTAAATTATAAGTGCCCCTTTCTTTTCTTTCTTTTCCCTAGATTTCCTGCTGTCTCTGTCCATGAAGGACAGGCGTGGCTACTACAGAACCTCTGGCTCAGTGCCACTGGATGACATCCCACTGTGGACTCCCACAGCAGGTCAGACATCTGTCAACATCTGCATCACTCAGAGTGGTGAAGATGAAATTCTTTTCACAAATTAGAAACAACTTTTATTACAAGCATCAAATTATAAAAGTACTGTAACAACCTCCTTTAAAAACCAAAAACATACATAAGCAAACAAATCTTTAAGTTGATTAAGGTGCTTATTCCTAAAAAAATGTTAAATTCTTAGCAGAGGACCATACTTAGATGGGCATGTGATTTAATACTGTTCAGAGATGGGTAGATAAAAATTGTACTGCAACATGCTTTTAATTATGCAGCAGTCAAATGTAAAATTAAAAAATACTCCAGTAGGAGTAAAAATTAATTTGCTAAAAAAAGTTCTCAAACTAACTGATCATGAACAAAAATGTAAAATGATGTGCCAATAATTATGATATTTACTACAATAAAATAAAACAATAGTAAAACATAAATTACATAATTACAAAATATAATATCAACATCTGGCAAAGGAAACACCAAATCCCACTTTTCCACAACAGTTTTTATGTCTTTATTTTGAACATGATAGAAGTATGAAATTACAGACATGAACAAGGAATGCAAAGAGTAGTCGGAAATTATACTCAGGTAAAAGTAAGTTTTCTTCAAAATATTACTCAAGTAGAAGTAAAAAGTACAGAGAGTAAAATGACTCCTAGAATCCTTGAAGTTACTCAAGTAAAAATGTAACTGGAATAAATATAATTAGTTACTTTACAGCACGGAAGGCCTTGTGTTCTCACTCTGTGAAGATCAGAACTATTGTGGCCAAAATAAGAATGTAAAAAGAAGACATTTTAAACATGACAGATTAAACGTCTCATTTTAAGCCACGCGGGTTCCTTCCTCTACTTGTTTCAGAATTGATTTGCCTTCCTTCTCTGGTGATAAATTGTCCTAAGCGACTGTGAACAGCCTACGGCTTTGTGACAGAGCCGATCTTGCATGTGGCTGCAATAAACCTCATATTTAAACAAGTGATAAATCTGTAAATTGCACAACAAAAATTGAAGGTACCACTAGAGGGAGCTCACATGCTTCCAGTGTCACAGTTACCAGTCTGCTGATGCCTGTTCTTAGAGATTTCTGTTGCAAACCAAGCTGAGCCCGGCTGTGTTTGCTCCCGTCCTCAGGTGCCTCTAAGCCGAGTCGCTACCTGAGGAATGAAACGTTAGACCAGAAGATTTCCGTGTACAGTGGTGACATCACCAAACTGGAGATAGACGCCATTGTCAATGCAGGTATGGGTGTTTCTCTATTTTGTTTTAGACAGGTCTGTGCACAATTTCAGCCACATGAAAAATGATAATTTTCTTGCATCATAAAATAAAATCCTTTTTTTTTCCTTTTTTTTTTCCTTTCACTGTTGTTTCCCAAAAAATACAAGAATTTAACATTTTGAAAAACACAAAAGGGAGAAATATAAAAGGCATTATGAATTTAAAAGGTTCCAGCAGTATTTAGCCTGGCTGTGCGTTTATGGGCGTATGCATAAATTTTGCAGGAAACATCTGTGAGCGGCGTCTGAGCTGTAATTATGTGCATAATGTATTTTCAGCATGTTGGTAGAACAGCCAGAGACTTTCAAGTGATTATCTGCATGGTGTTCAAGATATTCTTCCAACTAATTTGAGTACCCCACTGAAGAAAGTGAGAACAACAGAACTGCTGTGTAGGGCTGGTAAAAAATACAAAAGAATTTCAATATAAATATGACAAGGGACTGTTTAGCTTGGAATGAATCGTAGAAGCTTAAATTTCACACCAGTGAAAAAGATATAGATTGATTTTATTTATCCCGGGGGAAATTTATGTACCTAGTAGCCCATAAAACATCAACAAAAAACTAATTTCAGTTAAGAATATATGACCAATAAGATAAACAATTTCTGCATCCACTGCACACATCAGATTTTGATGAGAAGTGGAAATCTCATCTTCTGCATCTTCTGAATGTTCAATAAAAGGTACTGCATATTTTATCTTTTCCAATATCTTAAAAGTTTTGAAGTAGATGGGGAAACAGAAGCCCATGGAGGGTTTTCATGAATTGTCAAAGGGAAAAATGTTTGAAGAGACTGATTTGAAAAAACAAACAAAAAAAAAAGATTGAGACACATTGATTAGACTTGAACATACTTTGAAATCCTAAGGTAGAAAGAGAGGCACACCTTCTTTTCCCAAATTGTCTCAGGTTCCTCATTCTTGAGCAAATCCTTGCTTTGGTCAAAATACAGCATTAAACTTCTAAAGCCTGCATTAGTGCACAGGCTTTTAAGCAAAGTTCTTTGGAGCCAGTTTTTAGAGGACGAATGAGACATGCAAATAAACAAGAACATAGCAGTGATGATATTAATTAGTTGGATGAAAAGCATTCTGTGTGCATAGCAAAGAGATAATCTAGTTTTGTGTGTGTGTGTGTGTGTGTGTTAAAAACCGCAGAGGAAAAAGCTGTTCGTTAAAAACAGCAGATGGACAAACGTTGGCCCATAGATGACGGCAGGAACGTACATCCAGTGGTAAATTAAAAACTTTGCCTTTCGTCTTAGTTTTCTCTTCATCATGACAAACCAACACAGCGGTCACATCTTTCTGCCTATCAGTCTCCTGTTCCATATTCCTCTCACTTGTGAACAAAACCCAGAGATAACTTTAACTCCTCCACCTTTAGAGGGCACTCTACTCTTTTTTTGGCTCAAGACCATTGTCTTGGATTTGAAGATCCTGATTTTCATCTCGTTCATGAAAGTTATGAACAAGATCAGTGGCAAAGAGCAACCTTGGTGGATCCAGTTACATACAGTCCAATTCAATATGATAGTACAATGTAGAACTTGGGGTTCATGAGAAAAGAAGTCAATGTTGGTGACACAAACTTGCTGACAGCAAAATGTTTTTCTTCCTTAGGTTTCTAAATCTACACTTAGAAAAAAAGTTTCAATGTACATGAACAATTTAAGTTTGTAAGTTGCCTCTGAATGAACTACAAAACTTCTGGAACTATGTCGCTTGGACAGATGACACTGAAATATTCACAAAGCAGTGAATCTGTAATAAAATAACAAAAAATGAAAAAGATCAATCTGTTTCAGAGATCCAGATAAAGTCCAGGTCCCAGTTTGATTGAAAAGCTGTACTTTAGGGTGAATATGCAGAAACTAATGTCTGCAAGCCTCAACGAATTAAAGAAATGTTGTAAAGTACATTAAATCTAAAGTCCTTCACATTGACTTGAGTTTATTAAATTGAGGCAGAAAATTGGTAATTCATGGAGTGTGAATAGTTTCCTCCATGAAACTAAGCATACTCCATGTCTTTGAAAATCATGTCTTTGAAAATCAATGGAAAGGCCAAAGCTGATTTATGTATTCTTTATAGTTGCAAGGATTTTAGGTCAAATATCATCATCTAAAATATAATGATGTTTGACCTTTAAGCTGCTAATGAGGAGAACAAAACTGACATTATCTGTTTTCATTTATCTGTAATCCAGAGTCATTATGCATGACTGGCCTTTGTTTAGTTTTTGAAGATCACTGTTTTCACCTCTTAGCTTCACTCTCTACCCCATATTATAAAACTTCCTTCCTTATTTCCTTTCTTTCTTGTTTCCTTCATTTCTTCCTTCCTTGATTATTATCTTCTTTTATTTATGCCCTTGTCATGTCTTTCCTTCCTTGTGTACTTTTTTTTCTGTTTCATTCATTAGTTCCCCTCTTTTGTCCTCCATTTTTCTTCCTTGTTTCCTTCCATCCCTCTGCAGTATTTCATATTTTCAACAGGCTGAAACTTATAGATGGACAAACTGTGCAGAAACCATGAATTCAACCTAAGAAACAAACTGAATCTAAAATTTGAGGATATGAGAAGCTCCAGTGCATAGGAACAATAAAACAGATGTCAATGTCTGAATTGTTTTACTGCAACTTTCTGGTTAAAAAAAAAAGGTCCATATTGAGAAATATTTGTCTCCTTAAACAGGATGTGACTTTAAACCTTTATGAATGGAAGCACATTCAGAATTTAAGACTGCAGAATATTCGATGTTATTGAAATCCTCACGTGTCGGTGTTGCAATTGTTCATTTCAGCTGCAATATTTATTATCTCTCAGTAGCTTTGGTTTCAGGAGGCAAAGTGGAGGAAACTGGGATTAAATCCATACCGATAACCATTAGATGGAGCCAAACACTGTCTTATTATTCCAGGAGTGGCGCCTCTGAGGTACTTTTAGTATTTGGGGGAAATTTAATCTGTGTATTGGCACAGGCGTTGTATCGGGGGAGAGAAGAGCAGACCAGCCTAAACAATGCCTGATGATGAGCCTTCAGCTTCAAATGATAGATTTTTATTGGCAGCTGACTGTCAGCAGGCGGATGCTGTGCCAGCATCTAATAAACATGTTGATCGTTGACTCCCGTTTGTGGAATTATTGGTTTTTGTTTGTGTGTACTTGTGACTCTGCCTACAAATATTTAGGTAATTATGAGTGTTTACACAAAAAGTAACAGTCTGCGTGTGTCTAGGGAGACGAGTTTGTATTGGGCTGTACTTCTTTTACAGGGTTTTTAACAGAGTCACAGGACGCAGAGTTGCATGGAATTAACAAGACGAAACGGCTAGTAAAGCGTCGTTTTGCAGAGAGGACGAAACAAGGTGAGAGCAGGAAGGCGCAAAAAAAAACTCCACAACACCGGAGGAGTGATGACTGAGAGCCAAAGCGTGAGAGCCGGCGCTCTCTCCGGCTGAGAAAACCCAGAGAGGAGTCGGGGAGAGAGGAAAGAAGAAGATAAGAGACGGGGAGAGGTCACAGGCTTGTATTTAAATCTTTCTCTGCATTGCCATGGCAACAAGCAGGTACAGGTTAGCCTGAAAAAGGGCTTTGGGCAGGAGAGTCTGAACATCCTTTTCTGTCTGACTGATTGGCTGTCCAGCTGACTTTGTATGTGGCTGCTTTGTTGGCTACGAGGGCGACCTTTTTCCACAGTGACTAACTGATTGACTAAGAGGCTTTGGGTGACAGTCGCACTTTAGGTAAGATGACATTGAATTGAGAGACGGCATCGCGTGGAGATGGAGTTAGTATTTTTGCAAATCTTAACAGCAAAACTCTCGCTTGAACAGCCTCCAAGACGGCGCCTTTGGTTTTTGACATGTGGAGGGGAGTGTTGTGGATTTTCTTTGGCTGCTCAGAAAGGCCTTGAAGCATCATTTAGCCCCTAAGGCGGCAAGCGTTCAGTTGAAGCCAACTGTGGCCAATTATATGTAATACTGACAGACTGGTGGGAAGGTTGGGAAAAGGAGGCTTCCAGGGCCTGCTGGTAGAGAGAAGTTGACACACAGATACAGAGACGGTAATAAATACACGGATGCAAACCGATTCAGACTAAAGGCGCACCAAAAATCAAGAAAGTAACAGGAAGCATAATACAGGCTGTTTTTTTACAGTTTAAAAAGTGTAGCATTTTGATACCACAATCATTTTTGTATCCAAGTGTTTGGTTTAAACACTTGTTAAGGATTAAAACCTCTCTGTGACTACCAAGAGACTGCTGGGATTTGCTCCAGCTGTACAGAGGACAGACTCCCCCTCTGCCACCTGTTGCTGGATGCTGTCAGTCAGCTGTGCTTTATAGTTAAAAGGCATATAAAGTTGGCTGTTGAAGAAGTTTTTTTTATTTATTTATTTATTTAATCACAATGTAAGTAAACGCTGGGAAAAAGCTCCGTGTTACAGCATCTATCTGTAAAATGAACAGGCTAAACATCGGCTTTCAGGCTTCCATTTGCAGAAAAGGGCAGACATTTTTCCCAATAGAGTTAAGAAAGCATTACTACTACATTGAACCACCGGTTATTCCATATCTTATTTAGATCTTCTACATCTGTCTACGTATGTTTTTGATTGCAATATGATTTTAAACAACCTGATGGCTTCTTTACATTTTAAAATGCAAGATTTGGATAGAATTTCGACCTCCTCCTTGAAATGATTGAAATGGACCTCCTCTCCTCCTGTTTGTCGTTTGCGTCTCTCTCTATAAAGATCGGATTTACAGTAACTCTCAGCTCCTCCTATTACCTCCTCCGCCACCCCCACCTCCCTGTCCTCCCTCCATCCACCCCCTACCTCATTCCACACTTTTACAGCCCCTGGCTTCGGCCCACTCCTATAAAACACTACAAACATAAAAACCCACAAGCACTTAAGAGCTGTCCTGGTAAGGAGGGTGGAGGGGACGTTTGGGTGGGAGGAGACAGTGGGCAGAAACATCCTCCTCTTTACACCCCTCAATCACTCCGTCTGGAGATGGAGATGGAGATGGAGGGGAGGATATATTGTCTCTGATGGGCTCGCTGATTAAGATGGATTGCACAATGAAATGTCGTTGGAGCAATGAGTTCTCAGAGCGAGTGTGTGCGTGCTTACACTCACTTCACGTCTCTCCAACTAACTCTGCATTAAAACCTTTTTTTAGACTGATTAAATGCAAATTTGCTTGGCTCTACCGAGTTGCATTTTCACCTACAAAGATCCTGTTCACTTATGCTTTGTGGTCAACTTTGATTTGGTCACGTTTTCTCTGCAGAAAAGCAAAGCTACAGTGTAATTGAAAATGGTTTAAAACAGATAAAGTGCCTCCTCTCTGAAACTCACTGATGTTCTCTTTTTACTCAGTGGAAGGGAAAGCAGCACCAGAACACGCTGATAAATCTTTCAAGCCAGACTATAAAAATCTGTCCTTAAAATTAAGTCATGCACTGTCAAGTGATAAATAATATTTTGGTCCTCTCTCAGTCTTTAGAGCACTTGTCACGGTTACAATTTAGAGTCTGTTTGAATGTCTCCTGAGTTTATCTAGAACTTTACGTCTTACCTCTGTGTTTGTGTGCAGATCTGTCCACACGTGTGCTTTTCGGATTTTGTCCGTTGAAGTTGTTTTTTTTTCGCCATAGGTGTGCTGTCATATGTACTGTATGTGTGGGCAGGAGATAGGGTCTCTCCTCTGCTGGTCAGAGATAAAGCTGTTGGTTGGCACTGGAAACCCTCTCAGCGTGGCAACAGCTGAGAGATACAAGATTAGAATCGGACAGCAGGTGACAGACAGGATGGGAGCTGGAGTGTCTTCTGGACTGTGCTGTAACCTCCCTCGCTGATAAGAAACCTTGAAAACAGAGATGGACGGACGGGTGGCAATGCTGCTATGCTGATGGACAGTAAGAGTCAGAAAGTAATGCACCAGAAGGACAGGAGGGCACAATATCTAACCCTGAAATTCTCCTAAATACATCAAGTTAGTCAGTCGCAGACAGTTTGCAGTTCATACAAAATTATCCTGGTGTGTTTTATCAGCAAGAATGATTTGTTTTTGCTTTATTTTAATGCTCATGTTTTTCAGATCACCAAACATTCTTTAATAGCAAACACAATACAGTGGGAAGAGAACAGTTACCATAGCAAATCATCACAACCCAACAATTCATCTTTACAGTAAACCTTTATCAGATATAGGGTTTCTCTCTCTCTCTCTCTCTCTCTCTCTCTCTCTCTGTATTGATGAGTTTATTTCTGAGAAGGGAGATTAAAACTATAGTCAGTGCGGGAATATTTCACCTGCCACATCCAAAATGCATTTACAGTTTTGGAAGTGGTGGGAATATTTCATAACTCTACAAGTCACAGGGGCAGATTTCCATTTTGAACTGAACAACAGTATTCAATATCTACCACTGGACCGTTGCTTTAGATGCTATTATGACTAAAATAAAATGTGTCTGAATCAACAGTCAGCTGACATGTACTTTTCTTGACATGTGCTATGATGTTTGATAACATAAACTCATTGTTATTCTTGATTTTAAGTTTTTATTACCCGAAAGAGCCCCGAAGTCGCATTGACTTCCATTCAAATCAGTCTGTTTTCTGCTGGCAGGAGTGCAGCAGTTTTATTGATGCCATATGAAGTTTTTCTACACGGCCTAAAATTGTAAAATGAGGAAAAAAAACAATGTAGTACCATATGCACTAAATATTCCTAAACTTGCAAATTAAAATGTTCATATCCATATGATGTTCTTTCTTGCCCTTTAGTTTGCTTTTGTAATTTTTTTTGAAGAATCTGATTTTGATTGGTTGTTTTTAATTTGTTTGTGATTTACCCTAACCGTACCCCTTACTCTTCATTAGAAAAATTGTGTACCAGTTCAAGCTTTCTTAAGTGTCTCTGTCTGTACTCCCACATTGATGACACCAGTATGATGCAATAAAATGGGAACCAGTAAAATATTTGATGGGGTGGTTATAATTTTCTTCCACTAAAAAAGTTTAAGTTGGCTGTTCTGTAAAGTTGCCAGCAAGTCACATTGTGCTTCTTTGAACAAACACTTAACACTGTAATTGCAAATAAATTGGACCTGTTTTTTCTTGAAAAGTCTCTTTAGATTACGTCTTTTGTGAAGTGGTGATATATAAATAGCCTGGACTGAATTAAAACTTTATAGATTAGCACTTAGAAGAAAATGTAGATATTTCAAAGGAGTTATTTTGTTTGAAAAGAAGGGTAGAATATCTTTTAGATTTAATGATTTAGAAAATCTGTCAGTATGGACTCAGTTTTTAATAATATATATGATGGATAGATGGGGGTTTCAATGGGATGAACATTAATATTTGAATCCCACTGTTTCTTTTTTTTACTTGGGTGATTAAATATAAATCTCTTGGTGGAGGATCTTTTATTGATTCCTATGAGGTCTATGCTGGACGATGACCAGGAGCTGTAGAGGGTTTCGTGTTTATCAGGTTTGAAGGTATCGGACTGTTGGGAAGCCATGAATAAATGGACTCGAGCAGCAGGACATCTACCAGAAGAGCTGGAGGGGAGGATGTGCTCTTTGATCCTGTTTGATTTTTTTTTACTCTAGCTTTTTTTAAGAGGATAAAACCTACAAACTCTTGGCTCTGCAGGTAGAGCGTCTTATGAGAGCATTACTCTACAGCAGCACAGCGTCACACTCCTTTTGGAAGGCTTCACTGATTCTTAGCTGGCTTTGTCACTGGGGCTTATCGCAATTCTTAGCGCCAGAAACCGGCCTGGCAGACGGCCCTACTTTCACAACTGCCTGGCCTCAAGTTCTCTTTGTGAGAATAAAATAAGTTCTTAGAGTTCACCTGCACTAGAGTTACTTTGTTTGCTGGATTAAATCTGGACATGCAGTGGTAATTTTGGGTGCATAACCACTTCGTGAAGGATTTTCAAGCATCAGGTCAAGGATTAAGTCTTTTATTTTGAAAACCACCAAATTTCTGTGTTTAAGCTGTTAATATGTTTGTTTAACGTATTTACATGCAGCCATTTTCAGAGGGTAATCAAGCTGTAGCCAGATGTAGTATTTTTTCCTTGCCTCAGTAATGAATGTTTTCAAGGCTGTATTTCAGGCACTGGCAGTTTGTCACCAAGTCAATTATCTAAGGTTTCACTCAGGGGAGGCTGCTTGTTGTGATCCACCCTGCCTCACTAGTAGTAACAGGGGTCTAAGGCTCTGATGGAAATCCCAGAACAGAGACTGCTCCTGCAGCTGAGGTCTCGCAGGCCCTGCAGCGTATGTTCTCCGTCTCCGTGTTTGCTGCAGTTACCATATATCCACCCTAGAGCGCTTGTCAGCTCCTCTTAGGACGAGCTCATATTACAAGATGCAAAATGTCACTCCGACTTTGCTTTTGCAGAGGAAAACCATGGGCTTCTAGGACGCCTTAGAACTGGTGCTAACATTATCAGTGCTTTGTGTGTTTGTGGTGGCGCGCTCGGCCGGGCTTTTAACATCTGTAAAATTTAATTAAGCCGGAGTTGTGTTGTTTACTTGAAAGGTAAAGTTAACTCATATGCTGCTCTTCTGAAGCAGAACAGGTTACACATCCCTGGCGACCTGCAGTGTTTTTCCCTGCTGTAGTTACTGCTCCTTCTTAGCTCCAGTTCCTATAGCAGTAGCCCCAAAGAGCTGACTGGGTGTTTTGTGCAGCAGTTGCTAATGGGCAGCTTAGCTTCTTATAACACGCCTGTCAAATGCTTGTATACAAAAGCTCTTACAGAGGCAAATTGGCATTGCTGATGCAAATTCAGTTTCAGAGGAAATATGATGTTCTGTCAACAAAGCCTTGCAACACAATTCACACTTCCTTATTTCTACTATCCACTGAAATAGGATGCAGTTGCTGGGTTACTGTCTAGTTCGTCACATAAAAATACCACCAAGTTTCTTTAGATCTATAAACTATATTGTGACATGTAAAATCTAATAAAAGGTGAAAGAGGAAAAAGCATAAAGGTGTGAAATGACTGTTGAGCGGATTCCTAAATTTGCTTATGTTTTCTCATTAATAGGAGAATGATTAATGTGAGGCGGAAATTGTTTTTTTTTTTCACCAGGCAAATTTGTATTGCATCAGTAGTTCTGAATGTATTTATTGGATAAATTATTGGGTCAGGTATTATTTTCGGGATATTTTACATTTCATGGTCTGCTTGTTGATTATGATTTTGATCCTTGTTTTGGCCAGGAAATGACAAACTATGACTCAAACCAGCTGTCTTAATGTCAATGTGTTTAAGGGACTCAGAATATATATGGTTATTAGCATTTGCATATAAAAATTATTTTTAGAAGTTGTTTTTTGCAACCACATACTCAAACTTACTGGATTTTAGAAATTATTCCTTAGGAATTACACAACAACCTAAAAAATAGTGTTAAAAGGAGATCTTATTGCGTTCTGTCAAGCAGAGATATTAGAAAATCAGGGTCTTTGAAGCACATTATCATTCAGGCTCCTACTGGCAAAGGAGGTGAGGTGGCGATTTCTTTCAATAATCCCTGTGGGAACTGAAGACTACAGCAGTGAACCAACAACAAGTACATGCAACTCCATAGGCAGCATCTGTAAAGTCTCTTTTGGACCTGCCAGAGAAAAAAAGCTTCTCCCTATTTATCTTAAGCTTATTTAGTTGCTGTGGGACAGAGCAGTGTGTGTGTGTGTGCGCGTGCGTGCATGTGTGTGTGGTGGACTGGTGGTGTTGACATTCTCAGCAACACATGCATCCAATCAAGACATTTTAAAAGGCGCTCATCAATCAAACCTACAGAGAAACTGTTCTGAGAAAAAAAAACAACAACAAAAAAGTACAGTCCATGACCTGGGATCTGCAGCCAACTTTATCCACTGAATTTCCCCCAAACTACTATGAGCCAAACAATCACATTGATTGTGAGTTGTTTGCCCTCCAAGATGCTTCAAAGAGCTTAGTTGGTAGCGGAGATGCATTCCTCTATTGAAATGTAGCAGCAACTGAAAAAAGGGCAAAGTAATGTTTTATGATTTTTTTTTTTTTGCTCCAAGTTTGAGGCCACGGTTTCTTCTAAACAGTCAGCAGTTTGCTCACATTTGTGAATCTATATCTCAAGAGGAGTTAAAATATCATAGTGTCTTGTTCATGACTGACGGTAAGATGCATAAAGGGGTTGGAGCCTCATCTGCAGTAATTAAAGCTCTTCTCTGGTCGATCTTGGTGAAGAAAAAGCCTTTGGGTTCAGCTATGAATTTATTGGATTTTCTAGATTCCAACCCTCCTATATGGTCAAAAGATATTGGTTGTGATGGAAAAAACAAGATCCTGGAAAGAAACTGATTTCATCAGCTTCCTTTATTGGCCAGACGAACCCTAGATGACAGGTATTGATGTTTGATATGACATCATACAGGCTTGGCAGCGCAGCAGACAATTCAACCTTAGAAATGAGGTGAGAAGCTTCGACAACCATCATTGCTGGAGAGTAGAGAAGCTGCTCCTCTGCGTCAAAAGGAATGAGCTAAGATGGTTCACATGTCTGATCAAGAGTCCCTCCTGACGCCTTGCTTAGAGGTTTTCTCGGCATGTCTAACTAGGAGAACAGACCCAGAACTCCCTGACAGATCGTCATAGGTTTCCCTGGAATAAGATGGAGAGCGTCTCTGAGGAGATGGATGCTTCTCTTGCCCTTCTGGACCTTTTTAACTCAATATCAAATAAGTAGGAGACAATGGAGGCAGAGCCTGTTGTGAATGCTAAGGTTACCAATAACAGCGGATAAACGGTTTTCCTGGAGCAAGAAGTAGTTGCTCCACCATTATCACATTAAGCAGCGTGTACACAAGGATGATTGACAGCACAAAGACACTCCTCCTGGTTCTGATTTGGTTGTGTTTGACCCCAGGAGTGTGCATTTCTTCAGACGGAAGGAGGCGGAGAGATTATCTGTCTCATGTTGTAGTGTCACGACACGGTGATAGTTTGAAAAAATATGTAAAATTATATTTTTGCAAACATTACATACTGTTACATACTGCAACTATAAGCTACATAATTATGCTAATCAAAGATTTTTATGGCCAAAATAGTTAGTCACTGATTTCAGTCTGTTATACTAACATCTAAATAAATATTTATTTTCATCTTAAGTTGGCAACTGTGATTTGATCACCACTGAATAAGATGTCAGGTGTAAAGCTCCTCGCTCACATCCGAATTAACACGTTTTTTTTTTTTTAACATGACATTTTATAAAATTTGTTCAAATGTGTTGTGATTATTTTGACTTGTCTGATGATTATCATAGTTCTCATAATATTTGATACAAAATCCTTAATATCACAGAAAAATGAATGATGATCAGAGATGCTGCTGTTGTTTGCTTTGGGTCCCGATTTCTGTTCTTTTCTTGTATCTTGGCTTTTTTTGACGTGTGTGAACACTAACACTCATGTTCCTCAGTGTTTCTCGCTGCACTGAGGTTGCGTTAGGTCCACTCTGTCCTCGCCTGTCTGTGTCTTTGCCATGGGTGAAGTTTGGAGCCTGTGGGGAATTGTGACTACACAGCAGTGTGTGTGTGTTTTTTTTTTTTTTTTTTACAGTTCTGCTGCTCTAGTTTTTGTTCTGTCCTGATCTGTCTGAGTTAATCATGGAAAAACTGTCAGAAAGAGTGGTTTACTGGTCATTTGGTAACAGGCTTGATGTTCACTTTGAAGTAAAAAGTTTTAGTTTTCAGGGTTCATTGCCTCAGTGGTCCGAGGAATGCTCCAGTGTCCCTTTTGTGTCTCGATTTAGTTAGTTTGAACTGCATCTCCTCCTGTCGCTTTACACTTTGTTTCTCGAGCTCAGACATCATCGCTCCGCAGAAAAGTGGCATTAAAGAAATTGGCAGCATCACGCTGATTTACACGCTGACGTTGAGAAGTTAACATATCCTCAGAGAGTTAATCCCTAATGTTGTCCGGGTCAGTAAATAAACAGAAGGAGAAAAGCCAAATTGGGGGAGTTTGCAGAAAAGTTCATTTGTGCTAATTATTTTTCTCCCGCCCCTCCCTCGTTAAAAGCTTTCCCACCCCTCCAATCAATCGGCACTTTAGCAAGCAGGAAGGGATGGAGGAAGTGCGAGCCTCATTAGCCTGATTGGGCCAATGTGGGAGATGGAGTGAGTGAGGGAGTAAACGGGAAAAGGAGGCAGCCTGGTCATCAGCACTTGGCCCATCAGAGTTTCTGTCAACAAGGCAAATGCTGCGTTCAAATATGTTTGTTTTGTAGAATTGTGGTTCCCAGCGGACATTAATGATGGCACCCGCACTGAATAGGAAGCTATTGATGGAGTTTGTTTTGCATACTCGTTGGACACAGCCGAGCATTTGAAGTACAAATAAATGATTATGGCTTGCAATTAAAGAACTTAAATCTGCTTCAGTTTATAGCAGCTTTCAAGCTCAAGTTTGATCCAAAGTGCTTGGAGAACACATTGGAGTGATGCTGAAAACATTTGGAACTCGGGCATGAAAAATAAAGTATTACAACAGTAATAAAAAAGCCATAAAACCAAACAAAAAACTGGGTTCTTAATAAAAGGAACCACGAACAAATAATTTTGGTTGTGTGCCACCTTTATAAACTCTTTGTGTGGCTCAGCCCGCACCAAAGAGGCAAAAACTGAACTGCTTGCACTTAAAACATCCTTATGGCTCAGCTTGCATAGCTTTCTTTTGAATTTCCTTTCTGTAGAAGCTGAATGGTTGTTAAGTGGAAGAAGGTGTGGAACTGTACTTACTAAAGAGAAACAATTCCTTCTATATGTACACCTGTTTCTGGTGGCACAGATCTAAAACGTCTCTGGGCAACTGACCTCCTACTTGCAGAAAATATGAGGTTTGTGTTGAGAAGTTATTTGCTTAATATCTCAACATCTTAACACATGTAGATTTTATTGCTCAACAATTGTTTAAAATATTATGCATCAGAATTCAGTGAGAACAGGGTTACCAATGTCTACAAATAACATACAAGTTGATTTTGCTTAAACATTTTTATACATGACCAGTGGTTGTGACATAATCGTAATTCAGGGGTCGGCACCATTTAAAAAGCCATCTTTACTCTCTCTCCTGCTATAGAAAATCCAACTTTTTTCTTTATTATTACTAAAAATAAAAACAATTGTCAAAGAGAATGACTAAACAAAAAAAATTATTTGTTTTGTAAACTCTATCCTGATATTGCATAAAAGCAGTTTAAAAAAAGGCATAAAGCTTGTTAGTTTGTTAGCTTTATGTGAAAAACACTGCTCAGTTCATGGCATTTTTGGGATATTATCTAGAGTTGCTGCAAGGCATAAAAAGCTTATGTAGTTTCAGACCTGCAAGTTGGACACCCATGTTATGACAAAACCTTTTCTGTTGTTTTAAAGAAAATTTTAAAAAAGTGCGACAGTGCACATAAATGTTTGCTTGCCACTTACTATGCTTTTTTAATTAACCCATAAATCATTTTTTTAACTATTTATAAAATATAAATCTTTCTCCAAATAAGTGATTTAGTTTGCACTTACTAATAATAAATATTATTATTTATATATTTTAAATTATATGTTTACACATGACATAGCAAAAACCCACATTACTTATGTATTTTATATCAAAAAGCATTTGTTTAATATGATAAAACTGAAGTGGAAATAATTAAAAACAGGCCTCAGCTCAGTCATGAGAGCTGCGCTAAAGGAAAATGAATTGCATCAATTACTTAAAATGCAATACTGAGGACAGTAGCCTAAAATGAATTGCATTTAAAACTTGCACATATTTTTTATGAGTTTGTCAGGTAAACATTTCATATATTTACACATTGCTGTTCTCTTCACAGCTAAATTTGCTTAAAATGGGATGAAGTGAAACAGAGTTAATCACTTGCACAAAATGTGCACATTAATACACCTACAACATCAGCCAGTCGAACTTGCCAGAAACACTTATTCAGGAGAAAAACGTTGCAGGACATTAACTGATCTAACTTGAAACCGTAATATATAAATAGGGGGCCAAACATTTAGCCAAGAAAAAAAGAAACATAACATAACAGATCATATGTCAGCTAAGACTGGGACTCAGAGCACTTCCTCTCAGCAGTAGCGATGTGACTGTAGCAATTGTACAAGACTTTTACGTCACGCTTATCTTGCAAAGCAGAAATCATCTATTGGCTACACAGAAACTGGTAACATCACTTTACCTTAAGGCTTTGCACATGTTCAGAGTAACTGTTCTTATGACACATACCATGTAAGAAGTGGTCAATAAACTGGTGTCCTAAAATAAATGTTTCTCACATTTATCTTTAGTTTGCTGCAACCAGCGAGAGATGAGCTGATTATGAAAATAATTATGCACAAAAGCCCAATAGTGAAATTTGACTTAAATTCTGAAATTCTTTTTTTTTATTATTGTATTTTCTTTTGCATATCCCTCGTGATTTCTACATTTCACAAAACTATTATGTCAACAAACACAAGGTGCAACTCTGACTAAACATCAAGTTAACATGAGTGTCCTTTTAAGGTATGTCATTAAACAATTTCTTTTACTTGTTTCTTTTTTATTTTTTTTTATAACTCAACAAAGAGTAACCTTATGGCCAGAAATAAACCTAAAATGTCTGGTAACATGGATTTTACAAGCCTTGATGTAAACCTTTACTGTGACCAGCGATCAGTGGGGGCTCATTGATCAGATGAGGTAAAATAGAGAAGCTCAATAAAGTAGATCAGAAATGTAGAAAACTGCTGTGTGGTCATGCTGTGTTTTAAACACAAAATAAGCTTTAAATCAATCATAAGAGATGCGTTTCGAAGTTCCAGCTTTATGTGAAAGCCACCGACGCACGAAGAAGTAACACTTCTTTACTGTTACTGTTTGTTTGTTCATTTAATCTTCTAATTACTCTGCAGCGTTTTCATTTCCAGTTATGAATGAATCGAGTTTTCCAACAAGTTTTATGAAGCTTTAGGACTTTCTTTCTCCACCTTTAATGAGGGATGTTTCCTATGTAGACTTTAAATATTTGCATCCATCATTAATTAAATGAGCTGTGCAAATAATTTTTACTAAATTAAACCATCGAAGTCAGGATGAGAAGGAAATTTGACATGGAAATTAAAAACACATTGGGGGAAGATTATCCTCATTGTAGGCAGTGTTATTTGAATGATAAAGTATAATGCAGCCTTACATTAAGCCTCAATTTTCTTTCATCTTTTTAGTAATGGCTTAGTGAATTAAGTACACGGGCCGTATAACTGTAGCCTCTAAAATGGGCTTTAAAGGAGACTTGAGTCCTCATCCGTTTTTGTTTTTTTTCTTCTCTCTGCTCGCGAAGACAAGACAAGTGAAGCTCTTTGTGTACTCACATGTCCTCATCACAGATGATGCTTTTGTCACATAATTGCATACACGCACATGCAAAGGGTGCAGGGAGTACACACGGCACACAATGTGCACAATTACCATCCTGTAATTGCGATCTATCAGACATTATTGTGAAATGTTGCCTGATGTGCGTGCTGTCGAGTCTGCTGCATTATCAGAGCTTAGGAAATGACAAGACTATTTATAGGAGCTTGTTATCCACTTAAATCCTGTTGTTGCTATTGTCCAGCCCTTAGAGCTGGACTGACTGATGGGCTGATCTGTTGGTTTTGAGGAGCACAGCTGTGTGAAAAAGCAAATAGAGCACCTCCATTTTTAGCTTCATTGACCTAAAACAGGAAGAATCTCATTAGCTTGTTTGTCATACAGTGACGTGTTAAGTATTCTTTCACCATATTAAAACTGGTTACGCTGCACTGCTACTTCTCTATAATTAGACCTTTGAGTTCAGTCCATAGTCAAGGGGACAAAGAAAGGGAAGAAAAAGGAGCAGTGTTGCACAAATCGATATGAGAATGAATCCCACCAAGTGTGAGCCGAGTGAAAGTTTCAAAAATATTGAGCAGAAAACATGCTGGCTTCTACAACAGGACTTTGACGAAGCCAAGCTCAAAATCCACCTCAGACGTCTTACAACGATGTATGCAGGGACTCTTTAGAGAACCGTGCTGGCGCTTAACCAGAGCATTATTGGATAGCTGTTCGCAAGAAAATGCTTAATATGCAGAAACAAACAAACAAATAAGTAAATATCTGAACACAAATAAATCTGCAAGTCTGAGTTTATTAAAATAAATCTAAATTAGCCATTTCCTGTGGTATCTGTTCTGAAATTGGTGCAGCAGCTGTACTAGAAGGGAAGTGCTGACATTTATTTTGCAGCTCTAACCAGATGTTTTCTTACACTGTTTGACTTTAAATCACACTAAATCATTTCTGTCTTTAGTTAGTCAGATTCAATGTAACATTATTTGGAAATACTGAAGCAACATCAGAAGACATCAAACAGAAACTTGAAGCACATATAAATTCTTCCAAATGAGTTAAACATCCAAAATCGGTTATAAAGTGACAAAGTTGATGTTTTTGGAGCGGCCGTCACAAAACCCGGATCTCAATCAGTCAGCAGCACCTGAGGACATCTGCCTCTGCTGCTTCATTGATGGTCTGTCGCTCTTCATCCTAGTGCTTTTATGAAAATTAAAAAGTAAGAAGAATTTGGTGACATTTTCTAATGTTTTCATTTATTTATATTTTTTAAATTTCTAGCCTTTTCCAACTCTGCCGTTCCTTTTTATTTTTAATCATTAATATATTTAGGCACCAGGCTGGCTCAATAATGGTCTGGAGACAGAGGGTCCTGTCTTTGGCACCCTGCTCAATAACTGCCCATCTGCCTCTGGGTTAGAGTGGGCTGGTCGAGGGATTGGGGTGCGGCGGCACAGAGAGCGCTGGGTGCATCTTTTGGCTTCACTTCTTCTTTTAACCCAACTACTGACTTGGTTTAAAACCAGTCCTTGTAGCCAATCTGCCCTTTTGTTCCACTAGGAACTTTCTCCTGCCAGTGGGGGATGGATGGATTATACCATCAAAAATATCTTTTAAAATAAGATTTAAGGTGATCAAATTGAAAGATGGGGAAGAGGAAGTCTCCTCTTCTCGTAACCCCTCCCCCCCAAAAAACCCAAATCAAAACTAATTATTTGTAGCTTGCTGAAACAGAAAAGCTGATCTAATCATTGTTTTAACTTAAAAGTCCCTTTTATTTGTGCCTGGAGCTAAATGTTGACAAAGAGTTCACAGTTAATGTATGGGTTTGGACTCTAATTATCAACATGTCTCTGCTTCTCATTTGCTTTCTATTTTGGAGTGAAGTTCAGCAAGTGGCAGTGAGTTGTCAGTGTTTGTGCCGGAGCTCTCCTCTGTTCTCAGTTCACTGTCTGGCATTTTTATCACTATGAATAATTTACGGTGCTCCTGGAATTTAATTATTAATTTTTTTTGGAGCTGAGATGTGTCTACTTCTGCCGAAGGGAAGGCTGAGAGTCATTGCTCCAGAGGAATCACAAGCGTCCTGGAAGGAGACGTTGCCATGGTGTCTGGGTGGTCCGGCCCAGGAGAGGTGGGTCGACTTCAGTGAAAGCTTTGGAGGAGTTCTTCCTCTCTTTATGGATTAACCACGTTAGATGGGCTGATGAAACTGAATATCCAAGGGTTTATACTAAACTACAAGGCAGAGAAGAGCATGCTGCTCACTCAAGACCAGTATGATAATGAGGGAAGCAGCGCAAAGTTAACATTTATGACTTGATGTCATAAATGTATTTAATATTCTTTAGTATCTAATTCTCTTTTGCCTACTAGCAAAGTTAGAAAAAGTGCAGCAGTGAGAATTAAGCAGATTTAAGTGGAAAGAGGAAGGCGGCTGTAAAGGACAGTTTTGTTATGGTGGAACAGCTTCTGCTCCTTTTTAACTAGAGGCTTTTTTTAACAGTGACACTAAAGTGTCTCTCTCTGATAGGCAGCCTGATTTATACAGTTTGCGTTGTCAAAACGCCCCAGAGGCCATCTTGCTCTGCTCCTTGCCTTGTTTATTTCGCTCATGTCCCCTTCATCCAAAGCTACAAACGACCACAGCAGCTTCAAGTTTTTGTTGTTGCTGCTATTATATCACTTCATCCCTCTGAGGTGTGTCGCTTGTTTCTCTGTGTGTTTGTGTGAAAAGAAACCTGTCAGTGTTGGTTACCCTGCCAGTTCACACTTCTTTAGAATCACCTTTTATCCTGTCAGTTTAGGACATAAACACAGCAAAAGGAACAATGAATTATTTTAAAATGCATGCGTCTCTTTTGTCGGGCAAAAATGCATTCTGAGAAAGACTATATGATGATCCTGTGAAAAGTAAACAAAGAAATATGACTCAGGGTGAACACAAAGGAAAGATGTTTTGACGTAATAAGAAACAGAAAATTAATTTGACAGAGATGCTATTTTGAGTCAGAGGTCGCGATGGCCGCAAGCAAGAGGAACAATCAAAGTCGCACTGAGTGACTTTGGGCACAAAAATAAATATAATAGTCACTGCTTTGGATTGGGTTTTTAGACGTTTGTTCATATTGCCCACCTCTCCTGCAAGAGAGGAATTTATTCTAGCTGAGTTTTTACATTGTCATGCAAAGTATGGAATATAAATTCCTCATCTGTTGGTGTGTTGCATAAAGAAAATCTAAATTTGAATTTCTATTAAGAAAAATCTAAATTTATATTTATGTTACAGTTTTTAATTTTAATTTGCAACATTACAACTTGAGTTTTGATCAAACAAATGTATAATTTTGTTTTGCCAATTTAGTTGCTGCCTGTGGAACGCAATGATGATGCAAACCCATTCAAAAGAGATTAGAAAAGGGACATTGGTCGGTGTCAGGGGTGTCCAAAGTGCGGCACCGGGGCTGTTTTTGGCCCCTGTGCTGATTTTTGTTTGTCCCCCGACTGCAGCTCAAGAATGATGCCCATTTGGTCTGCCGACGCACCATATTTGAGCCTTTCTAATTTATTAGTTGGGACAAAATATATAGAGAAAACATTAACATTTTCAAACAATTAAAAATGTTAAAGCAAGCATTCAACATTTAATAAAGCATTTTGCTTTATTTTGATTTCATAGTCAATAGAACCACATTAATCCATTGGCTTTTAATTTACCGTAGGAATCAAAGTGTTAACGCTTTGATTATAATAACTAACTGTCATGATCCGTGTTTCTGTGTATTTATTTTAAGGTTTTTCTGTGTTCAGTTTCTGTCCTGTGAGTCTGTTTCTGGTCTTCCCTGTTGATTGTTTCCAGGTGTGCCTTGTTCCCTTTATTATCCGTGTGTATTTAATAAGTCCATCTGTTGTCTCTGTCTCTTGTCAGATCCTCCTTGTCTGTCTAACATCTCTTGTCAGTCAGTCAGTGGAAGTGTGAAGTCCTGAGGTTGTATGTTGCAGTCTACAGTCTATATGCCAGTTTAAACAGTATTACCTGTGTGCTAATTTGCTGCTGTGCTGCCTGATCCTGGACTGTGAGCTTTTCATTAAACTCATCATCTTCATCTGGGTCTCTGCGTTCATTCTCACCACCACCAACCACACCCCATGGCACTAACAAATACTCGATTCCTAACAGTCATTTCGGGAGTTATAACACACACACACACACACACACGTGTGCCCATACACACATATTTGACAACAATATATATTCATGTGCTTGTATTTGTTTAGTGCCCTTATTTTTTTTAAACTGTTTCTCACTTGTTGTGCTCTATCGTAGACTACTGTTTTTTAAATTCAAAGTCTAAAAGAAAATGCAAATGTGTGTTCCGCCATGCAGTCTTCTCTGATGGATACCTGCAATTTGTGGGAAAATTTGCATTCAAACTAACCGTGCAAAAAATACGTGGATCAAGAATTTGTTTGACCACGCTGAAACAAGCGCATTTAGGGAGAATAAATTGACCTTTAACTAAATAGGCCTATTATCCATGCAAACACCGGAGGGTTCCTTTACCTTACTGTGCAGCCTTAAATCACCCTTCACAACACGGTGGTGCAGAAAACACAAAGTTAAACCGCTCTCCTGCACATCAGCGGCCCAATTTGTCAAAAGCAAAGAGGCGACACATGGAGAATGAAATAGATTTAAAAGAAAAACGGTGAAACGTGACACATTGCTGTTGTGCTTCAGCAGCAGTCTTTCTCCCAGATTAATTATTTTAAGGAAAGTGATGTGTTAGTAGACGTAACTTAATGGAAGACTCCCCCTTTGATCCCATTTGTTGCAGCGTGAGATTAAATTTCAGAGAGAAGCGATGGGCACGCCCGTCTCTGGGTGTGCATCTTCTTCTTCGGGTGTAATGCCAGTTAGAATAATTAAGCTGGAGGGCCTTACGCTCAATAATGGACTTTGACAGCAAAATCAAAAAGGCCTGTGTAGTGACTGATGAGATCTCGGCCCTTTGTTGTTAAGAGCAAAGAGAGAAATGTACAGTGAGCTTCAAACACAGAAGTATAATAATCACACATTCTTCAATCTGTCGTATTATTTAGCTCTCAAACACGAAGCAATCGCTTCATGCTTTTTGCGTGTTTCCTTCTCAAACACCCATCACAAGCAGTAAGTCAAAGATGGACACTTATATACTCTTGCGTTCGTTATATCGATCCATGCTTACACAAGCATTAGCACTCACTTAGAATGAGAGGCATGTCTTCACCCAAACCAAGCAGAGCAGTGCTCTCACATGCAGCCTCACTTCTTTAAAACATACAACACGCACGCAAACCTAAATAAGTGAGTGCCTTCACTCCGGTCTGCCGGGTTCCTCCAAATTGAATCATAAAGCAGCTGATGTATTCATCCAGTGTGTGTGATTTAACAAGGTTTGCACTGTCTCGTCGTAAATCATATTAATAATCTCAGTCTACCATTGAATTTTCTTTTTTTGTGTGTCTTTCTAAGTCACCGTGGTGCTTTTTTTTGGTGTTCTTCCTTTTGTTACTTTCATGATCCACCCAATTCATGCAAGCACACGCACACACACCTACACACACGCGCACGCACGCACGCACGCGCATGCACACATCCACACACACACAGAAGACACTGAAAACTGGTTTTCCTCTCACAAGTCTTTATTCATCCGCGTAGAAAAAAGACGACAGATCAATAAATGAAACAGCATTTTGCACTCGGTTTTGTCTATACATAAGTGTTTTCATTATCACATCTGAGGATATTTTTAAAGGAAAGATTTTCTAGAAAGAATGAATGGTAGCTTTACTGCTCTTTCAAAAATTGATTTTAAGAAAAAAAAATACAGATATAAAGAAACTAAAAAAATACACACCAGAGCTCCTTGATTAACATCGGTACACAGCAACACAGGAAGGAAAATCAGAAGAGTACAACCAAAAGAAAGAAGGAACGGGTTTCAACACTTAAAGGCTCTATCTAAATTTCTCCTTTCTCCCTCTCTGTCCTCCCTTCAATTTCATCTGGAAATTTGGCTGTTTAAAAATGATTTTCCATCAAAGTTCCTCCTGCATTTGGGTGTGTTGGTGGGCTCAGTGAGAGGCAGTCAGAGAGCAGGGGCTGCTTTCCTGTGGGCGTGTTGATGTTGAGATGCACAGTGAAGCGGTCGGGCTGTTCGCAGATCCTCTATGCTTATCTAAGGCAAAAAAACTGGACATCCTGAGTCAACAAATGTTTCTCTGCCAACACTTTATCAGCTCATCTTAAATAATTTAGGTTAACAAAACTGTCTGATTTTCAGTGCTTTAGCTTAATACAAAAAATACAAGTTAAAATGGATTCTGCTATTAATCGCAGATTTAACTGAGGCTGCAATTTTATATAATCCAAAACGTATAGGAATATCTTCCCATTTTATGTGAAATGTAAAGTTGGGACAAGACATTTGCATACATGTACTGTATACAAAGACACACCTCAGATTTTCACGCTTTAGGTCAGTTAGGAAAACCCCAGTTATTTTTACGGTATTTGCTAAATGTCTCCATGAATCTTCAACGCTGGATCCAATTTCCAGAGACCTGAAGGTGCTACATTCATCTGTTTAAACAAATATGTTTTAAGTGTAAACATCAGGGGAACGCCCTATCACAATGACGTTTAAGAAGGAGATGGGTTCTGTTTCCCAGAGTCCTATAGTGACACGGGCTGAAAGGCCACTCAGACGAAGAAGCCATTACTCCAAAGCAAACATAAGAATTACACTTTTCATGTGCACTCAAGGACAATAACATTAATTGCTGGAGACATGTTCTGAGGTCTGAATTAAAAACTGAAGTTACATTTGGATTAAAAAGTGTGATGCTTGCACCATTCTACTGGGGAGAATGGGAGTGGCAGACATCATGTTGCCTGGGTGGTTTGCTGCAGGAGGGACCGGTGCGCTTCCCAGGTGACTGGGGACTCAGATGACATAATAAGGGTAATATTGTTTGGGAATCTTAAAGCAAGATGTCAAGACATCATCCAGAAAGCTTGGTCAAAAGTGTTCATTTTAAATAGACAGTAACCCTAAGCACGTCGCCATAAAACGGCATAAGGACAACAGAGTCCATGTTTTGTAGTGACCATCGCAAAAGACTGCTGTGGTATGGAGGAATAGGTCAAAAATATTTTTCAAATTAAATTCTTAACAAGCAATTTTTCCAAATAGAAAAAAGAGAAATGTTTAGAATCTTCTGAATTAGAAAAAGAAAATTAAAAAGATACCTTAAAAAGAACTCATTATTCTGGAATTTATTTAATATTAAATAACTTTGGCGTCACTAACTGACCTGAAACGGAGAAAGTTTCAAATGATTTACTGTGAGAGAAGGTTGTGTCTTTATTTATAAATTTCATGTAAATGTCTGGTTTACAGAAACCTGAAGTTATTGTTAGCTTCCTAAGTTTAGGGCTTGGACAATCATATTGTGTTTTTAATTAAAAATGAACTCCATTGTTTTAAAAACTCTCTATATTTTGTATTTAGTGTCTGAACATATCTAAGATCACATAAAAAAATCTGATAGGGTTGGTTTACTAGATCCATGGTTCCATAGCTGGTGTCACTTTAGTTGCCTTTAGAGACACTCAGAAATTTGTTGACATCAACTATTTAAAAAGTGTGAAGTGAAGAGTCTGAAGGCCCAAAGAGCCCATAAAACTGTTCAGGGTCATTGATCTATAATGACATACTACATAAAAAGAGACGTTGGGAATGTTTAAAGAGTTCAGAAAAAGTGAAAGTGGCCACTTATGCTGCACTTCATTTACTTATCAAGTCTGAACTTGCAGAAGACCTCAAACCCATTGTATCCATGATCCATGTTTAAGCTGCAAGTCAGAAAACTATTAGGCTCTACCAAGGTTTGTTCTCAGTGTCCACACTACTTACTTTTGGCAGTATAAGCTTACAGCTGTGTAGTCATTCAAACGCTATTAAATAATGTTTAATAGCCTTCTAATGGCAGCCATATTGGATTTTGACATCACGGTTGGTGAGAAACTTCATTTTTTACCTTTTTGAATTCTGTCTTCAGGGAATCTTTGTGTTTATTTTAACAAATGGATTGTGGACATTTTTAATTCACACATGCAATGCTAATATGTTTATTTTTCCTTTTCTTGTGAGAAACACAACAAACTGAAAAAGTCTTACTTTGTTATGATGTTTCCACAGCATTTTGAAAACTTTGTATTTTGAGAAGTTTTTTTTTTCTTAAATTAATAGTAGTTGATCATTCAAAAATACTCTGGTTTTTGTATGATCAACCAGGCTGTAGGAGAACACAAATATCAGAATGCTAAATCACATTTAATATAATAGATATTTTTTATTAGTATGTCCCACTCTTTATTTTCCCTGAATCACAATAAAAACAGAAAGAAAACAAACGTCTTTAATCAACCCCAAGCTCCATAATGTGAGTAATAAGAGCTCAGTCATTATCATTTCCTTCACAAAAATGATCTGCTGCTCCAAGTTATTGCCAAATAAAAAAAATGTTGGCCTTACTCTTGAAGATAAATGGGTTACTATTATAAGATGCATGATTAGTTTCTTTCATTACTGTGTGAAAGATAATTTAATAATAAGACCAAGCCGAATTTAAAACTGGGTCCATGCTGTTCTTCTTAATTCAGAATATTTTTTTTGTCTTGTTTGCTTGGAGATAATTCTGCCTTTTGTTTTTCTTGCCTCTTCCTTGCTTTGTTTTATTTATTGAAATGTTCTTCGCTCTATAAATCAAACAAAGTTCAATCAAGTTTTTGACAGAATCATGCAGTCTTTTATCGCTCATGTTTGTTGGAAGCAGTGGCCACGCTGCGGGCAAAATTATATCCTTTTTTAAGATGAAGAAGTCACATTATTCCAGTTGTCAGCCCTCTTCCCCTCGATCTTCTTTTCCTTTTGTCCTCTTTTTCGCCTCCTGCCGCTTCATTGGTCACACGCCCTTTTTCAACTTAACTCCTGTGTCTTTCTTCTCCTTCCTCCCTCTCTGCCATAAGCACGCCACCTCTCAGAGAGACTACATCCCCCCACCCAAACAGCACCCTTCTCTTTTTCCCCTTGTCGTCTTTTATCTTCTTTTCCTCCATCCACCCATCTATCCATCACCCCCTCACACACACTTTCCCCCTCTCTTTCCCACTCATTAGTCTATCCATGCTGTGGTTTGTGTCTCCCGTCTCTGTCAGAGCTGTTATCACTGCTGTCAGCTCCTTTGGCGAGAACAAAGTCGTCCTCTGCTCACAGCACCACAAAAGACACGAGAGGAATGAAAGGAAAAGAGCTTCAGCTCCAAAAAAAGGAAAAAAAAAAATACTAAAAAAGAGGCGGAAAAAATTAAAAGGGGGGGGCTAAACCAGAGGAAAGAAGGGAGCAAGGAACACATCTTTTCATGTCAGCCATGATGCATTGTCATCTGTGGGTTATAACAACCATTGATTTCTCCTTTCTGTCACCTGTTTTATCTATACAGCACAGAGCTTACAGTTGGAAGGAAGATATGAGCCCTATCTCTATACACATCAAGTGCCTTTTCCTCATATTATAAATATATCTCCTGCTAAATCAGCTAAGCCTAGTATATCAACCTCAAATAATTTACCGTGTATTATTATGAGCTGAGAAGAGCAGTAGTTTTGAAAGACACTGAGATATCCAAAAGAGGAAACATAACCATTTAGAACAATAAGCAGTGCTGAGAGAAGAGCCTACTGTATTTTGTAGGATACAGCAGAAGAGTATAGTGGGACTCTTACTTCTGTCGCTTATTAACATCGTCCCATCATCATCATCATCATCATCTACTAAGCAAACCAATCAGAATTGAACCATCAGAGGCACAGAGGGTACTTTGGAAACCAAGGGCAAAATGCCACCAGCCAACAGGGCTCTGGTAGCTCAGGGATTGTGCCCTGCATCATCACGTGTAGGCATAATCTATGTCAGGGATGCCACCCTCTCTGTAGCCACGGTTGGTGCCATAAGTGACATGATGGTGGCTGGCTTGGCTGAGGATAGTACCATTGAGGCTGCCAGCTCCATGGCTGCTCCGATAGGTCCCATTAGCTTGGGAGGAAGAGGAGGAGGAGGAAGGGAAAATGGTGTGGATGTAGGTAACGTCCTCCAGCTTAGGCTGCAGGGACTGATGGGCCATAGCTGTCATCTGAAAGCCTGCAGGAGGGGCCCTGATCTCCAGGATGGAAGTGTCTTTCTTGGTGCCTGACTCTACGTAGTCATCATAATGCTTCCCACCCCGGCCTCTGCTGTATGAACCTGAGTCCCCAGACATGTAACCTGATCTCTGTCCATACCAGCAGAAGATGGCAAAGATGAGAAGCAAGCTCACCAGTGCTGTGGCACCTCCTATAATTCCAGCCAGTGGCAGAGCTGTTAGCTCAGAGTCCTGTCCCTCTTTGTCTGCACCGTCCCCTCCAGAGCTGACATCTCCAGTCTCTATCTGAGCACAGGCTGGAGCTGAGTCTTTACTATCTGTGTCCATACTGCCAGCTCGAGATGAGCCCATGCTGGATCCCCCAAAGGAGGCCTCCTGTCGCAATGGCAGAAGGCAGATAAGGTAACGGGAACGTGGAGTGAGCTGGTTAAGGAGGTACTGCCTCTTCTCTCCAGCAACCAAAGTCTCTGTCATTGAGCCCAGAGCTACGCTGCTTCCCATTCTTAGCCATGACAGGCGGAAGGAGGGTGCTGGTTGTGGGTATAGCCAGCTCACAAGGACACTATCTGAAGAGAGAGGCTTAACAGTCAACTCAAAGGCCTCTCCAGATACTTGTCCACCTTCCCCTGGAGGCAGGGGCATAATGAGACCTGGCCACTTAGGCCGCAGAGTGAAGAGAGAACCTTGTGTGGGGACCAACAGAGGGGCAGTTGTGGTGGTCCCATGAGGGACTACTTGACTTTCTCCGACATCATCTTCACCTCCTCCATCTTTTTCGACTGGGTTCACCATTTCTCCAGGACTAGAACCTACAGGGGGGCCTTCACACTGCTCCATTAGTGATGTTAGATCTCTGAGCGACTGGCCCCGTACAGACTCTGGCCCCTGACAGACGAGGCCTCTGACTGTCACTCCTGAACCACGGCCATGCAGCCAGAAATGAAGCCAGCGAAGGTTGCAACCACAGTTCCAGGGGTTTCCTCGAAGCAGCAGTAACTCCAGGCTTTCAGTGTCTCTCAGAATCCCTCGTGGCAGACTGGTCAGATTGTTTCCTGACAGGTCCAACCTTTGTAGGCGCTTCATTCCATCCAGCGTTGCCCTCGGAATGTGGGTCATCCCGTTGTCTTGCAAGTGTAGTCGTACCAGGTGAGCTGAAGGCAGGTTGACTGGCGGTGACTGTAGAGCATTCCTGACCAGCGACAACTCCGTCAGGTTAGATAAACGAGAGAAGGTATCGTCTGCGATCCGCGTGTTGGCCAGCAGGTTTCCGTCCAGGACCAGACGTCGCAGGGAGGAGAGACCGCGGAAGGCATGCGTTGGGATGGTGCTGATCCTGTTGTCATCCAGTCGCAACTCTTCCAGTGATGCGGGAAGGCCTGCTGGGATGCTCGACAGGTGGTTCCGAGACAGAAACAGCAGTCGTAGCCTTGGAGTCCCAGAAAAAGCTCGATCCTGGATGCTAACTGTTGATATTGAGTTATCATCCAGGTGTAAACGTTCTAGTAATGGTAACTTGGCCAAAGCTGATCGTGGTAACGTTCGTATATTATTATCCTGCAAATGAAGCTCCTTTAGAGATGGTGGAAGGTGTATCGGAAATTCATCCAGCTGGTTGGCGTAAAGGTATATCACTCGTATAGAAGTGCTGCGTTCCAGTGATTGTGGCAGTCCGGCGTTGCTCAGCCGGTTGCTCTGCAAGTAGAGGATAGCAGCCGTTAATGGCAGCGGAGGGATTATGCTCAGGCCACGGTCGTTGCAGTAGACAAAACCCTCATCACAGCGACACACAGAGGGACAAACAATTCCCTCATCTCCCTCGCCTGTCTCCATGGCGATTGCAGCTGCCGCCAACTCCAGCACCTCAGCCAATAAGGTGAGGACCAGGAGGAGGAGAAAGAGCCAATCGCGGAGCTCAGCAAGACTTTCGGCTGCCATGTTGGTGAAAGGTTCCTGACCTGTAGAGAAGCAAAAGTTATATTAATACTAGGATAGGTCAATCATTCTAAAGCCAAAGGGGTACTGATATATTACATTCAAATAAAATAAAAAAAAATCCCGACAGTTGAAGTGATTTCTGAGACGCTCAGTTTTCAATTCCCACCTGCTGGCTAAAAGTGAGGCCTTTTATCTCAAGAGTTGGGAATAGAACAGTCAGATGCCCTGAAGAGAAACTGTCCGGTTCTATATGGGTCAGACCGTCCAAGCAGAAGACAAAGTGACATTTAGATCCAGTGAGTTCAACGAGGGGTGGGTTGACCGGCGATAAAGATCATAAGAATCGGAGAAAGCAAAGAGACAACATAAATGGAGAAAATTGGACACTGACAGTTGAAATGGGGGGGAAATAAGTGAAGAGGGCATTATTTTCTATGAGGTTAACAGAACTGGAGTGTGTGACACAAAAATGAAATGGAGGATAGATTGGGGAGAAGGAGATTAGATTAATTGGCTGCGGCACAGTTGATGGATCTGAAAACAACACAAGTATCAAAGTTGCTGTGACAGTGTTAGATCTGACCCTGGCAGAAAAGGAGGATAATAACTCAACAGAGAAACATTAATTTCACAGATTTTTGAAGGTTTACTCTGATGCATAATGTGTCTGTTTGAGGTCATGACCACTTTGTGAACTGTGAACACATATTAATAACCACACTGAGCACTAAGTGCACATAATGTGTAGTATTTAAATTCCACGTGTATAATGCACATTTTCATCAAGCGGTTATTGTTCGTAGATTTTTCCAGACACACTCTAAAGTGCATCTCCAAACCTTTTTTCATTCAGAGAAATATTATTAAAGCACTCCTCAAAACTACTGTCTGACTTGCAGATGTAAAACACAAAAACCCCCAACAAAATTCAGTTCTTGGAGAGAAAAAGCTTTTCAAATTAATCTGGCCTTATCTTACAAACGACCTCTTACCTTAGGTTGTCTTTCATATATTCAAATTACTTCAATGATCTACAAGATTTAAAGTTGAGAAAACGCTGAAATAATTTTTCCTCGCACTGTATGTTTTTTTGCTCAATATTTTGTTTCCCTCTGCCCCCCCACCAAAAAAAATCTATAGATTGAAATTTAATAGCACAAATATTTACAATCTAAGTAATATAGTGTCTTTGTTTTCCATTTCAGTGCAACTATATGTACAATTGGAGCCATGTACAGTAACAAATTTGTTGAAATTACATTTTAAGCAATAAACCCTTTGTCTTCAGCTAGCCTGAGGCTGGAAAATGTGCCCTGATGGGAAAGGGCTGACATGATTTGACAGCACATTTGATAAACAAATCCTCCAAAGGCAAGTTTCTTTTCTGCCCCCCTTCTGTATACGCACATGTGTGTTTGTGTGTGAACTCTGTGCTCGATGCAAAATTGCCCTTCGGCTGCAGTCAAAATCCATGCAAAGCAAACAAGAGATGGCGACAATAGAAGAAATGAAGAGGTTGGAAGGGGTGAGGAGACAGATGGAGACTTGGACAGTCAGTCATGGGAGGAGAGGGGAAATGAGTTTCTGGCAGTGAAGACTGAAGTCGGTATCAGCTGAGTTCGCTGCAGAAAGAAGAATGGATCCAATCCCTGACTGGGTGTTGTTTTTTTCTGTTAGATAGGTGTAAAAATAGCTCTGTTTGGTACTTTTATATGCCTCTGTTGCATGTCTCTGTGAGAATGTGACAGAGATCGGTATCTACAACAACCAGCTCCTGTCTCTGCTTGACACGGTATTAGATACATCAGGACAAAAAAGTGTCTGTGTGTCTGTGTCGCAGAATTTGGCATTAACCCTGACTTCACTTTCTCTGTTCATAATCTTATTTTTAGCTCAAATCTGTGTTTGGAAGACAGAAAAAGTACAACAGAAATACACAGGCACATAAAGGGAGCGTAAAGGTAGGAGCTGAGACCAAATTGGGATGCTTTATGAATATCAACTAGCATATGTTTCAGTGCCACAACATCCCCACTTCCCTCTCATAAATATCCTCTTGGCACAAGCTTGTTTGTGTGTTTTTGCCCACATGCCACGGTTTCCAATCGACATGTTGCTTTAATGATCGTCAGATTTTCTGTCCTACACCGTCCCTTATTCGATCTCTTGCTGTCTCATCTCTCTGCTTCTTTATCTTTTACACCATCTATCTCTCCCATCCATACGCCTTCCCTTCATGACCTGTCATTATATCCACTTAAAGGTTTGTTTACAGAACTATCCTTGTCCTCTCTTCCACTGTCTCTATTTTCTTCTAATCCTCTTTTATTGTTTCCTCTCCAGTTGTTTGTTGATTCCTGCACACTGAGATTGGATCAATCAGAAGGGGTTTAGTCTCCCTGCCTACAACTCCTCAGCTCCTCTCCTCTCTTCCTTAGTAACAGAGATCTGGATGCAGCAGACCACCTCCTTTTTTCTTACTCCTACTCCCTCATCCTCTTTCTCACTCCTCAGCCTCATCTTTAATGTAGAGATGGACTAATCAAAGATTCTGTGTCTCCAATTTTGTGCATTTTGACATTCTGATTTGAATTGATTCACCTTAAGAAATATAAATCAACCTTTCAAAGTATATTTTCTCTACTGTATGCATTTTTTTCTAATGCAAGTGTCTGGAAATAAAATGCTTACTAATGCAAGACAATTGTAAAGGTTTGAGATGGTAGTTTCTGTACAAATAAAACCAACTAAAGAGAACAGAATATCTACTTTTTCATTTTACATGACCGATTATAGCGACTTAAGTCTTGTTTGTATCACCAGATACTCGTTTAATTTTTACAAGTTCCATTCAAAGTAAGCAAGTTGTGTCCAGCTTCAAATTTGAGCAGATTTACTGCCATATAGAGCTGTGAAAAAGTACAACAGCATTTCAAGGGGAAGAAAACGTTACGTCTACAAACATGATGATTTGTAGTGTGATCTTGTTAATTTGTTTCCTCCAGTCTTGGACAACTTGCTGAAACCTATTATATCCTGACCTCTGCTGTCGGGTCATCAGTTCCTTACACGCGAGTTTAAACAAACCTGTGTTTTGCAGCGTGTTAACGATCAAAATTCTACAAAGGCAATCTATAAATGCTTAAAAGCAAAATACCAAAAAAAAGTAAAAATGTTTTGTGGTAGCCTAGTCAAAGTCCAGACTTAAATCCTACTGAGATGTGAAACAGGCTGTTGGTTCTGAAACCCTTAGATTTGACTGAATTCAAACAATTTCTTCACTCGTTGCCAGCTATTGTAAACGTTTCATGGCAGGTTTTACCATAAGGAGTGCAAAAACCAGTTTTCACATTGGGCCGGGTTGGTTTGGATATGTGTTTTGTAATAAATGACATTTTCACTTACAACCTGCATTTTTGCATTTAGACAGGAGGAAATCTTTGTCTGACATCTCTCCCCTGTTGTTGCAACCTGAATGATGGCCAGCAGGCCTCCATAGAAAGTAGTTTTTCTTTAATCTTCTTCCCCCTTTTATTGTTTCTGTGAATTTATTTAAACTTCTCACTAATACTGAAAAAGAGTTCCACACTGAAGACAGTTATTAGTGCAGCTTGTTGCAGTTTAGGTGTGGCAGAAAAGAGATCAACCATTGATAGGGTTAGTGGATTGTATAATCAACCAGTTTCTTGGCGCACCTCAACGTTTTGACTTGATGTGTGCCAACCAAGATGCCCCACAGTTATAACAGGTTCTAGGAAAGGTCATCCTTGAAGCACTGAGCCTTTGTGTGTCTTTGTACTTTTTTTTTCTTATCATGCAGCAGAAAACGACCCGTAGGTGTAGTGAATCTCAATGTGATGAAAGCACAGCAAAGACGTGTGTGTAAAAGGTCTGATCGACCCAGTGTGTGATTGCCGAGGGCTTTCTAACCTGCTCAGTCTCTGTGTCTTTCACGTCCGCCGCAGCTTTGTTTTTCCTTTATCGGGGATTTGTGGAGAAGAGTATTAGAGTGTCTGTGCGTGTGATTGAGGATGCTGCTTTGGATCTCTCTGTGTTAGCACAGTTTCACAGTCTTCTTTGAATCGCTCAGATGTGTAGCCTCTTTCCTTTGGGCTGTTGAATCTTCCTCAGCTTGGGTGAATGATGATAGGGATGATGATAGCCTGTTCTCCAGGGCTCCACAAGTAGCAATATCAGCATGGCTCAAAGCCGCCACAGCGTCCACATTTGTGTGTGTTGGGTGGGTGTTAGTCCTCCTGCCAAGCTTGTTCTCTCTTTGTGGGTATGGAGCTTTCAGGCCTGCCAACTTAAGTCATCTTCATTGGGTGTCCAGAGGTTTAATTCTGAAACAAACCCTCCACACCCAAATGCTACAATCGGGCAGGCAGGCAGGCAGTCAGAAGATGGCTGGGAGCTTAAGGATCCTTCTTGGAAGTCAAAAGCAATCCTGGATCCCCATGCAAGCACTAGGTCATGTTAAAATAGTACAGTGCCATGTCACACTCACTTTGAAGAGGCAGGTTGTAATTTTAATGGATGTTCAGTGGGGAAAGAGATGAGAAGAAGCAGCAAATAGTCCTCAAAGGAGAAAATCTGATCTCTTGTTTAGGTTTTACAAGCACAATTATGATTATATAAACGCCACAGTTTGATGATAATAATAAAATGTTAAGAGGATATGATGGACTAAGCCTCTTCCGCTGTCCCTCAGTTTTAGTCCAACTATCCTCTTTAGTTTACACAAATCATCTGAAAATTCAGTGGATATTCACTTCTGTATTCAATCCACCTGGAGCAGCGCAGGTATGGAGCTCCAAGGAGGAGTTCTGCTGCGGTCTCTTTAAAATCCTTCACTTTAGCAGATCAGCCGCTGGTGGGGATGGCCGTCAATCATCTGAAAAGACAGAGCAGATAGGAAAGAGATATTAGAATTCATGTGGAGAAAAAGGAAACGAGCCTGAAAAAATATTTATTTATTTTATGCTTTACTAGTATTTTATTGCTACTGTTATTTAGCTATGGATTTGTTTAATCCATTAATTTTAATAATAATCTGATACTGATATTTAAAAACAATGGTAATAATAATCATTAGAAATAACTATAACTTTATAAATGTACCCCTACATTAACAAGAAAATGAACTGTTCAACTTGATACAAACACAAACCAGATAGAAATGCAAGAATTCTCTGCTATTTATTTCTTGTTTTTTCATATGAATTTATTCATTCAAATTCATGTCTTAGATAAGTTTCCCACACATATTCTTAAGTTGCTGCTCTTGTTTTATTTTATTTTTACCCGGTAAGGGAGTTTTTGCTGGTTATCCAGTCTTGTGTTATGTACACCAGTATTATTATTGTTCAAGCCCACCCAAGCTGACTTTGGGCCAGAGGTGAGGACACAAGCAGCATCGATGAAAGGTCTATCGTTCAGCTACAGTCAATTAAATATCACTGATTAGCTTCTTAAATGACCCATAAAAACCATTATCCACCTGGGAGAACAAGGCTTTACTGCTGGGCATCATTGATTTATTTACAGAAAGGCCAGCACCGTGTTTTACTTTTAAACTTTTGTCACCGCTGACTAGTGTCCCCAACTGTGTCTCACTGCATGGCAAGGTCATGTTTGCTGCACAACCGCATCCCCAGTAGTCGCTGTTCTGGTAAATCAGTTATGACTTGGAAGGCACTGGGAGAGGTGGGCAGAGGGTAAACTAAACCAAGGAAGTCTATAGATTCATAAGAGAGGTTTAAACTTTGTTTTTTTTTTCCCTCTCAAAAATCAATAATGGTCCAGAGTAAACATTCCTGTATATGACTGAGTTTTAAAAAAAATACGTTATAGAACATTTTCTGAAAAAAACTTGGATAGGAAAGGTCTGGTCAATTCTTCAAATTAAAAGGATTTGGTTGCCAGTTCAGTTTACTGAAACTGAATTGAAGTTGAAGCCATTGGTCCGCACCATGTCCACAAAGTCGTTGAACTGCAGTCTGTACAACACCGGCAGGATTAGACTCTGCCGGAAAGACTCTGTCTTTCTCACATCCAAAAATGGTGATGTGAGAGGACTGGAAGAATGATATGTTGGAGGAAAACTTCGGCTGTTCTGACAGTCCATTCCACAGCGGGAGGAATAGGAAGTAATCCGCATAGACTCTTTTAGTCCGAAAAGGCAGCAGGAATTACCTCTCAGTGCGAGAGTCCTCTGTGGATAAAGTATTAAATCTGTGTTTCCAATATGTTGGCTTCTACTGTCACGTTCCTTGAGTTAAGACCAGAGCGGACATCTAAAGTGTGGATAGGATTGTTGCTCATTGGTCCAGAGTCTTCAGAATAAATTCAGTCTGACTTTTTATTTGGAGATCAAGGTCTCACACACTTGAGGAGGAATGAAGAGTAAGAGAATTAAAGTTGCTTAAGGTTCAATGGGAAGTTGCCAAAGTGTGCTGGCGTTGGTCCACTGAGTTCAAAATCAGTGCCATCTTCTTATCAGGTGATGTCAGTGCAACTTGTGCTTCTCTCTACTGATGGGCTTTATTTCCCAACAGGTTTCATTTCCCAACAGGACTTGGAACCTGCCCTCACTGCCAACAGTACCAACCCCTGCTTTAGTGACCATCACCATGTCCATTCACTGCATGTGAACGGACAGAAAACTGGCCTGACCTGAACCCCATAGAGGATCTATGGGGTCAAGAAGAACTAGAACCAGAACTAATGATGCAGAAAAGCTGAAGGGCATTATTAAATGAACTTAGGATTCCTTAGCACCTCAGCAGACCCCTGGACTGCACTGATGCAGTAATTCATGCAAAAGGAGTCCTGACCAACCATAGAATAGGTATAATGAACACTTTGAGTTGGCTGGCATTTGGCATTTTCTATGCCACTATTTCTCAAAGAACATTTTGAATTTATTTACTGAAATAAAGTAACGTCTGGATGATATTCTAATTTATTGCTCCTGTAGAAACCATTATAGAATTTAAATTCTGGTGGAGTTTGGATGTTATTACTAAGATATATAGATAATTTTTTCTTTTCCAGTTTCAGTTTGTTTTTTTAATACCAGCTGTGTTTTAAGCAATGCCAAGATATAATGTTGAGTTTCACTGTTGGCACAATATGGAGAACTAAAATGACTAAATGATTATCCCCCTCAGAACGGTTTTACTTTTTAAAATTAAGTACATTGTGAAAATGCTTCTTGAAGGTCAACACTGCATATGTACAGCCTTACGCTCCCAGCGGACAACAAACCTCCCATTAAGCAAACGGCATGTTTTATGTCGGGTTTTTTTTTCTTTCTTTCACACAAAGCTGAGGAGCTTTCATTAACCACCACTCACTAAGTGCCTGTATCTTATGAGCAAAATGAAACCCCTGGTGAACACTGGTTTTAGAAATAAAAGATTTTCATCAGGCACAAGATTTTCACACAGCGTACACAGAGACAGATTCATCAGAAGCCATTAACTGCTCCGCTGCTCACATTCGTCCGTTCACTTCATCCCACAGTAAGTAGACTACAAAGCCAATTGGGGAGATTTTCATCCATTTTGCAAAAACGCAAACAGAAACAAATAAAACTGTCCTCATTTTCCTTCCTGAAGGACACACAATGAAGCCGAGAAGGATTTGTTTAACAGACTAAAGCCAGAGCCTGTGTGTGTGTTCATGAAGGGTGCTTAATGCCTAAACTGAACGCCTGACAGTGTAGATTCAAGGTGATAGTATGTGTGTGCATTTTTGTTTTACATTCAGCAGCATCACTGGTTAAACAGATGGGAAAGAATGCATTTTACTGGGCGCAGTTTATAGAAAGCGGTTATGTAGTGATATAAATTGTCCTATTCATAAAAACAGCAGCAATGTGATACCCGGTTTGTGGATTGCAAACTGATTCCCATGTGCAGAGTGAAGCTGAAATATGCGATGAAAGGAGATTCATTTGGGACAGAAGACTAAACAGTTTGAAAAATGTAATTTGCATTGACAGAACATAGTGGGGAGTAGAGCTCAGACTAAAGAGAAGCACCATTCAGCTGGAACAAACTTCCGGAAAACTGCAAAACAACTGAATCTCTGAGTTTCTTTAAATCAAGACTAAAATGACACCTGTTTATAGTTGCTTTTGAATCATAATAAATGAAATATTGACCAACATGTTTGATGTGTATTGATGGTTTTGATGATGCCACTCATTAAAATGTCATTTTTGTTACTGATTTCTCAATTGCTAACTGAATGGTGTATTTTGTGGCTTTTTTGTGTGTTTTTATTATGTAAATTACTTTGAACTGCCTTGAACTAAAGTTTGCTATACAAACATACTTGATTGATTGATTAAAGAAATTACCTAATCATACTTCCAAGAATATAAAAGTTAGTTTAAACATAGGATGTTATATAGCTTTAAAAAAAGAATAAAGTGATTAAATACTGCTAAGGCAATTAAAAATATATTGACAAAAAACATTAAATGGACATTAATGAGTTATAATGAAAATATAATGGGCATAAAAATTCAGTAACATCAACCGAGATATTACAGAAGTCAGTAAAAGTAATTAGGGTGTTAAAATCATCTCATTAGAGTTTCAGGAGTAACGGAGTCTCTGTAGACTCCATTAGGCTTAGTGTTTTCCATACTAAGCCTTTATGGGTAAGACTGACTTTTATTTATTTATTCTTCCAACAATTTCTTCTTTTATTTTATTAACCATGAATAATTTATGGTAAAATAGTTGTATTTTATTTTTGGCAACTGCAATAAAATTTTCTTATGTTATTCACTAACAGGGTCAATATAGCAAAATATAGATTTAATTAGATTTGGCTTGAAAACTGAGATTTCTATAGCTGGCTAGATTGTAAGAATAAGTAATCTCCATGATACCTAATGCATTCTGTATGAATGTGTTGAAATTAGGTAATCTTAGTTTAAAACTATTAGGAGTCCAAATAAAATAAAATAAAATTATACAATTATAACATATTACATATGCACAGTTATATACACAGTTATATCAAACTTGTATAAATTGTTAGGCAGTAACTTCCTCAGATCTTAAAATGTAAATGATGGTCTTTAAGAAATCTTAAGTCTCAAGTCCAATGTAGTGAAACATGCAGAACTCCTGGAACTAAGAAATAAAGTGATTAACTCACAATACTGTTTGGGTAAATAAAATAAACAATCAAAGAAAATTTTAAAATTTACTTTAAGTAAATCTAAGTAAATTGTTTGCTATATACAAATAATTTTATGGATGAAAAGGTAAGCTCATTTGAGAATTTATTTTGATGCTCCGAATATGAATATTTCATATTGTACATATTATTTCATTGTAAGAAATAAGAACTCAATTTCTCTTTGATTTTTAAGTAAAAAATAACACCCAAAGCACATTCATCATCTATGGTCATCAAACAATATTTCAGAAATATGAAAGACGGGGTGGAAAGCCACTACTCGGTGCCTAGAAACTCACTCAGCACTGTATTGATCAGACATCATTGTGTAAATAACCAGTTAACATCAGGATCTCTGGTGAAAATGATGGAGACTCATATGTGACGCTAATTATCGGAACAAGACCTTAATCAAGGCGTCGCTAAAGCTCTATCCTTGGTACCTATGATTATGATTTTGTGTTGCTGTACTCCAGTGAGCCATGCATCTGTCAGTTTATAACAGCCATAGCTAGACCTGTCACAATAAATAATGAATTACATGATAAATTAAAATGAACTGAATGTTTTGTTTTCCCTATATTGTGTACAATGAATGAGAGAATGCACTGAAAACTGCAGCCTCTGTATGTCTGCCATGTGACCTGTTCTGGATGTTGGATTCAGACAGTTGAAGTCAAAAGCAGCCGAAACATCAGTCATTAAACTTTATGACAATCAAAGAAAAGTTTACAGAGCAGGGGAAAAAGGATAAAAAAACATCTGTATGTACACCATTACTTGGAACCATATTAATGTTTGCAACTAGCCTAATTATCAACCACTAGCATCAAAACAAAAACAGGTACTAAACAAGCCAGTGGTAGCCTAACTTTAAGTCAAATGCTTCATATAAAAGCACAGTCAGCAAGAGAAAGATGCAAGTTTATTTAAAACAGTCTTATTTATCTGTGGAAACAAAAATCTGCCCTGGAGAAACTCCACTTGGTGCAAAATATCTGTTGCTCTCGAGAAATACTGAGACTCCATGCACTAGATTAGCAATGATAAATTAGTTGGATGCAGTCACAATATAAATGTAGACCATAAAGAAAGCTGCTGACACATATTCTGTGTGCTTTTTACTGCACTTTAAAACTGTATTTCTCAAACCTATACATGGCATTAATTTAATGTAATGACTCAGATCAGTATCAGTGGAACGTATTGTAATTGGAACAGCCCTAATGAAAACCATTGTCAGAGAAGAGAAAATCCTCCTTGAATTAACAGCAGTGCTTTTAAAAGAACCAGAGCTTCTTTCTCTCTTAGATTAGTTTACGGAGGATTGAGCTGAAGTGCAAAACTACTGTGATCTGATCGTTCAACATGTTATTTTGGGGAAACCAAAACACTCTCCTGCCATCTAAAGAGGTAATCTCTCTTGGTAAACCTTGATCCCTAATATGCTGCAGTGCTTCCCAGGGATGATTGTTTATTTGAACATCATCAAACCCCAATCTGTATGTGCAAACAACAAAATTACTTCATTGAGGAAGACTGCAGTTGCTAAGCTAACATGTCTGTAGGCATGACCCTAAATCAGATCAAAATAATTCTCATAATAAAAGGAAAAACATAAGAAAAACTTTGCAAGAATAGTAAAAAGTCACTTTCCAAACTCTGATGATGCACCACAATGGCAAACACACTCCTCTCTAAATATTTTTTGATGTTTGTGTTTACATTGCAGTGTATTGTTCTAATTGAGTTCTAAAGCCGAATTAAAGTCTATAATTTAGCATCATTAGCTGTGCATAAAAAGCAGCGGCCACCTTGAATATTAAGAACAGTTAGTTTAAAACGACCTCCTGTAATATGATTTGCTCTGAGATCCAACCTTTCTTACACCCTTCGCTAATCTTTATCTACTGCATGCAAAATATCTGCATGTATTGGTGCCTGTAAGTGCCTGCTGAAGATCAGCAGCATTTCCCCACAGCTCGCTGCCATCACCCGTTAGATCCTGACGTGTGTATAAAGTTAAGGCTGCCCTTCAAACTTTCTGTCCGGGATTTTAAGAAGTCAAACCAGGTATAGAGAGATGGAGATGGAGAGGAGGGAGTTCATGAATGAGAAAAGCAGGCAGCCAGGAGTCAAAAACATTTAAACAGACGGGAGTTTATAAAAAATGTTTATCAAGGTGTGTGGAATGTTAGAGGAAAGGGCAGGAGGTTATTGCCTAGCATTGTGTCTCCCACATTGCTAATAAACATGTCACCCAAGACGCATGGCGTGCAAATTTACCCTCAAAACCTTTTGGCATGTCCACTTTGTAGTCACTTTATTAGGCAGACCTTGTAGCAGGTTGAACCATTTTTTTCCCCTTTAGAACTGCCTTATTTCCTCAAGCCACAGGTTCAACAAGGTTTTGGAAACATTACTTGGGGAGTTTGTCTCATACTGACAGGATAGTAGATTTGTGCTTTGCATCCCCGTGATGTGACTCTACATGTTCACCACATCTCAAAGTGGCTTTGTTGAACGGAGATCTGGTGACGGCAACAATACTTGGGTAGGTTGTGGTGTTTCAACTGCGCTTAAGTGGTACTTTGGGGCACAGAGTGTGCTGAGAAAATAACTCTGTAATAGTACTAGTACAACACCCCACCAGCCTGAATCACTCACTCATACGAGGCAGGTTGGATTCATAGCTTCAGGTTTACACGCCAGCTGACTGCTCACTGAGCCAGGCAACATTATGTCACTTAGTTATTGTCCAATTTTGAGAAAGGATTGAAGATCCAGTTTTCTGTTCCTAGTTGTCATCAGTGGCATCAGGTGTGGTTTCTGCTGCTGTAGTCTATCTACTCTGTGAGTAGCTTGGTGGTAATGAGGAAGCTGCTCTTATCATCATGATCCAGTTTAACTGACATCAGCAAGACGTATACGTTCTCCGTCTCTTTGTTTCGGAGACAGACAACTCTGTCAGTTCTGTCAACCCCAGCCGGTTGTTGCCCTGTTTTGGCATTGTCAAAAACTTTGTTGCTGCTCCTTTAACTTGACCACCTTGCCATCTCTTATTCTAAAACTTTTTATGCATCATTAACCAACTGTCACCAATATATATTGCAACATATAGCGCTCCATCAATGCATGATGGAGCTCTTTGCCTTCTCTGTAAGGTTGAGTTTCTCCCCCCCTATGCATGTAGCTCTAATCTCAGCAGCTTGTTTTCAGGATATTCGGGTCCTGATGCATCTCGTGATCAATAGTGAGGTTCGGAGTGTGGACGGACTGGTAAATTGGAAGTTTCACGTTGTAATCCTGCCATCACTCTGACTCCACGAGGTCCAATCAATCACACAATGAATGCATCTTAACTACCATCCAACCGCCTTTCTTTGAATCACTGAGGGTTTAAATCTTTTTAATTTATAAACTTAAGCATTGTTCGATTACTGCATCCCAGTGGGAGATAAATATCTGATCTCTTCACTATCATCAAAGCCCTTTACTCTGATGCTATAAAAAGGTTGAAATAAATCTGGCTTTCATTCGGGAATTGTTTCTTTGAGCAGCTTTATGCCAAAATACTAGAGATTAGAGCATACTAGAGGCAATGAAGAGCTAAATAAGTGTTTGATTCACTGATCTACTCCTAGAGTGTATTTGTTGTCTTATATAATTTCTTCTCAGGTGAATTCAAGCGTGTATAAGGTAATGCAACATTTAGATTAGACTTTATGAAATTAAATAGTAAATTGTTCACCACAATAAAGTCGTCTATGTATTATTTGACTGGCAGACCTATAAGAAAAAAAAAATATATACTTTCTCTTCTACTTATACAAACACCAGTATATGAACGAGGGAAGAAAAGAGCAGGTTCTCATACTCCAGCGACCCTGTTCTACTTTGGTCAATAACATCTCTCCCTGCCCCTGCCACATCTGGTCTTTTGTTGTTCTTGGTTTTTCTTACGCATAACACAGTTCACAGAAATGTCCTGTTCCTCATGGGGACAGAAATCTCTCTGCTTTTTGTTATCCAGCCAATGACAACTGTGCAGCCTTCAGGCATTCAGCACTGTGTGACTTTCACTGTGGCCTGTGTGAACATTCACCCACAGTTTTTGCTTTGAATAGTAATGATGAAATATTAGCTATTTATTTTCCTGAGCTGAGTGAAGACAGAGACGCCCGGTGACAACAACATGGCTCAGTGAACTGACGGTAATATAACGGTATGGACACACGTTGCACCTTAGTGCTGCTGATGACTGCATGAATAGCAAATAAAAGGGCAAGAAGTCTGTTTAGAGGAGGGTGTGCAGATGCTCAAATTTGAGCTCTAAGTGATTTATGTTATTACAGGTTCCAGATGATGGAACAATGTGGATAGATGCATATCCAGGATATTCATATCTGCTGTTTATGGCCAATTTTCCACCTCTGATTTATGGACAGCTTTGATCTCCCAATGCCGATTTTAGCTGACTCGATTCCTTGTAGGCGCTATAACATTGGAGGACGGTCAATAGGTACATCTACAGTATATATTTATGTTTGATGAGCAGAGGCAACATCATGCCACTGTGTGAGGGAACAGTTGTCTTCAACAGGGTTTTACAGTTATTTTCAAATAAATGAGGATCACAAGGTTCATAATTTAAACATGTATTAGTGGAAATTATTAACAATTAGTGCAACATTCCCTTATCTAAAACTGGTAGTTCTCAAACACTGCAAACATTTTCCCAAGTCCATCACGTTAAATGGCAAGCAGAGGTTGAAATGCCAAGACTAGAACAGAGCAACTTTGCTCTAATAGTCAGCTTACTGTTTGCTTGCATGTCTTGCTCTCTCTCGCTTTCTCGCAGAAAATGGCTTCTTCCATGTCCATTTTTACTCAGCTTATACACCCTGCTGATGCTATAAATTACTGTACAGTCTTCATCGTACAGTAACAACTCCCACACAGCAGCGTTGTTGTCGGCATAACCTGGTAGTGTTCAGCATGCTGCATTGAAAAATATTCACTTTTGTGTTGCCATCTGATTACTATTATTAGATCTCTGGGAGAGATCGGTTTCTAATCTTGAGAGTTATAAAACAACGATTGGTCTTAAGATGATTAAGAGGATTCCTGATGTCTTACATTTTGCCAGATTTGTTTCAAAAGTGCAATGATTGATGATAAGCAGATGAAATACAGAAAATGTGTTTCCTTTTGCTTTTTTCTGTATAATAAAACTGAAAGCTTTTTTTCTGTGCAAACACATCAGCTAAACTAAATGTTTAGTTCAATTCGGATAGAAATGAGGGATATATGATTGGATGCATAAATGGGAATATATTGCCATTCTCTATTCTCTGTTGGACTCAAAACTAAATTACAAACCTTCTATGTATCACAGTCATTGGGATATTTTAATAAGCAAAAATAATTTCAAAGAAAACCTGAAAGCATTATGAACCAGTAAAAGCCAGCCAATTGCACATCATTTCCCAGTCTACACAGTCTCTTTGTAAGTCTCTTTCACTGAGTGATCTGGGTTGAAAGCTGAAAAATTAGGGCTACCATGTGGATTTCATGCAAAAACATATTTTGCAATATTCAAAATGACACAATATTTTTCGTCAGTTTCTGTTTTTCAAAGAGCTGTCCATCAGCTCTCGTCATGTGGCTTTATGTTGACATGTTGTAAGTGCAAACTAATATAATGAACCTTGGATATGAAGGCCAGTGCTTTAGACTTGAAACACTGAATCTGAGTTTGAGACTCATGTTTTGACGCTTGAAAGGAAATAACTGTTTTGTTGACATAGTCGATGAATACTGAGACTGATACTCAGGCTGCCGACAACCCTGTGTTACATAAACATTGCATAAGCCTCCACCCCTTCAATTTATACATCAGGCAAGGAGCTCACCAGTAAAGCTGCTGATGCAGCTGAAGTTGGCATGTAATTTGAAACGTGATTTTCTGCTAAACTACACAGTGCGGAGATTATTACAACCTCTATTCTGTAGTTTTTTGTTTTTTTTATTTGGCATCAGGACCTTTGAATTAGACAAGCAAAAAATAAAAAAATTAAAATCCAGATATGGGGATTTTACACTCATAGATTCTTTGAAATGCAGCTAAAAATTTTAAAGCCTTTACTCTTACTGGAAAAACAAAAAAAATGGGGGTTCTGGATTGTTTTTGTTCTTGCATTCTTGGAAATAATTATGAAATCCTGTCTCATTTTTGTGAGCTGGATGTATTATCTTGCATTGTAAGGTCCTTTATAGCCACTTTGACATATTTCTTTGTCCTATCATAAACTTCTGCATGAGAAAGTAATGAATTCTCAGTGCAAAGGTTAACAGGTGAAAATATAAAATCTTTTATTTCTCCTAAAGGTTTCCTTTTCTTTCTTCTTGCATTATCACATAATTGACACTGATGTGGACGGATGGCAAGAAATTGACAAAATCTACGCTCCATTTCTCTCCACCTTTCCCTTAATAGGCCTGATTGGAATAATTTGTACCAGCAAAGATCGTCTGCGCTCTCCGTCCGCTGCAGGGAGCTAGGACGTAGAAGCAAAAGGAGCAGCACTGAGAGATTCAAAGTCTGAGTACTTTGTAATCATGTGGCTGCCTAACCTCGGTGTTAGTGGGGTTGATGAGCATGCGTCCCTGCTGACACGCACACTCTCTCAACATCCGCTCTTCTGAATATTAATACGGCGTAGAGAACTCCTCTGAGCCCCATTGTCAGCCGGTCTATTGTTCACTGCTGGCCTCTTCTGCAGCACATGTGCACACGTGTGTCGGTGTTAATGCCCGACTCGGCGTCTGTGTTGTGTGCTTATGCATATTACGCCCGTGTATTCATTGCGTGCGAGCGCCGGCTGCAGCAGAGCAGCAGTTAAAGCGGCGGCGAGGGAGCTGATGGGTGTGTTCTCGGCCCATAAAGACAACCGGCCGGAGAACACTTGAACTAGCCGTCAGGGCCCAACATTGGCAATTATTTCGCCTAGAGGTACTATCTGTAAAATGTACACTCTCATTAAAAAGAGTGCACACATGTGGACACACTGGAATGTGCGGGAGCCAGTTCAAATATATGGCAACACAAAAGCTTGTCTTTCCATCAAAGAGTAATGTGCTGTTTATGATGTTTGACTGCGGGTGTGTGCTCACCCATGTGTGTATTTACACATTTTGCTGTGTGTGTGTGTGTGTGTGTGTGTATGTGTGTGTGTGTAGGGGGGTGCATCTGTGTGGATTTATGTGTATGTTACTGTTTAACTACCCCGCACACGTAACCTCCCCATCTCAGCCTCCCTGTTTCTCATTTACCAAGCCAGCGCCAGGGAGAAGGAGTGTGGGGGGAAACGGGAAAATAAGTGATAGAGGAGAGGAGAGCGGGAGGGGAGAGAAGGAGAAAGAGACACGTGAAGTGAAATAGAGGTGTAGATGGAGGGATGAGGAGGTGGGGGAGGCTTATACAGGAAAAATGAAGTGAGGCTGGAGTGAAAGGAGGGAGAGAAGGGGAGGAGGAGAAGAGATGGAGGAGGAGGCAGCAGATTTATGAAGCCATTGGAATGTAATTTGGAGGCAGAAATTACTGTCAGCCTGAGCAAGGTTTAAAGTCAGCGAAGCTTGAATCCGGGGCCTTTGTCTGTGTGTGTTTGTATGGCAAGTATCGCACCCAAATGAATGGTAAATGTAATGCAGAATAATACCACACAGGCTTTTTTGTACGTGCGCACCCCGTTTTCACCACCTTTGCCTGAGCGACACGGCCGCGCCGCATCGCAACATCACGCTGCATTCATATTTAACAGTTCATATTTCATCTCAGCCCGCAGACGGCGATTCACAAGAGCGCGCACAGGGCTCTGGATTCTCGTCAGGCTCCGAAGGCCATGACTCCGGCAGAATCAGTCGAGGGTGTCGGTGCGGACAGAAAGAGAGGTGGGGTGGGGGGGCAGAGAGCGTGTCAAGGATAGACGGAGAAAAAAGGTAGAGGTGGAAAATGGAAAGGGAGGAGTGTGAGACTCTAAGAGGGGCTAAACAGAAGTGTGAGAGGGATGTGACTTGGTTTCCAACTCGGCAACACACAGCTTCCATTTAGACTGAGAGGAGAGGAGGGTGAGGAGAGCAACAAAGCAGGGATAATCAGCAAAGATCTGAAGGGAAAAAAAGCTCAATACTGTGTGTTTTTCCTGATCTAGCATCACTTTGACACTCTGCTGTAACACACACACACACACACACACACACACACACACACACACACACACACACACACACACACACACACACACACACACACCAGGGGTCGGCTTCCTTTTGCAGTTAATTTCTACTTGGGCTCCTCTTCAATTAGCGGCAGTGAGTAAATAGGGCAGACAGTTGAAGCTACTTTTTAAATGTACTGCACTTTGAAAAAGTATTCACTCCTAATGATTCATGTTTTCTGGTTTTGATGCGTCAATCAGACAAACATAATCTAAGTAAATACAAAATGGACTTTAAAAATTATGATCAAGCTGGCTCTGTGCTAAAAAACATAATTGCCCCCTTAAACCTAACAATTAGTAGTTGAAAAAAAAGGCTAGTATCAAGAGTTTGATGCCAGCGCTGTGCAGGAATTTTGGCCCACTCTTCTTTGCAGAATTGTTGTAATTCAGCCACATTGGAGGGTTTTCCTACATGAACAGCCTGTTTGAAGTCACACCACAGCATCTCAATCTGATTTAAGTCGGGAATTTGACTCACTCCTGAACCTTCTTTTTTCATGTTGAACCATTCACAGGTGGTTGCTGGTAGCTGATATGCTTCATATTATTATTCTGCTGCATCACCAGCTCCAGTGTTGGATCATGAACTGAGGACCGACCTTTTCCTCCAGGATTTTTTGATAGAGAGATCAGTTCATGGTTTATTCAATCACACCAGCTTGTTCAGAAAGTCTGGCCCCGACCGACACAGTGCTGTCTGTATGATGGTTTTCTGAAACGCTGCTTCACGTCCAGATGTTACAGGACGCACTAAAACTTTGGTCTCATCAGTCAGTAGAAAAGTTCACAAAAGTCTTGGGAATCTTCCAAACCCATTTTGGCATATTTGAGCCTTTGTGTTGTTTTTGGTCAGCACTTTCTTTTTCCATTAAACAATAAGGAAGCCATTTTACCCAGTCTCTTTCTTGTTACTTAACAAACTTTGAACTTAGCTGAGGCAAATGAGGCTTACAAGACTGCAGATGTTCTGGATACATTTGTGCACATCTTCTTCATTTGTGGATAAATGACTGTCATTGTGGTTCATTTGATTCTTTATAACCCTTTCCAGATCGATGGATGTCTTACTTTTTCATCTATTCTTGAATTGTGTCACAATTGGGGCATGATGTGCTACTTCATCTTCCTAGCTTGTGAATCTAAACCCACATGTGGTTAATCACACAGTTACTGGGTTGGATTGGATTGTTTTCCCACTTTCTAAAGTAATAATTTGACAACCACATTATTTACTCTGGTTATCCTTATTGGCTGTTAAACTTTCTTTGATCGTTTTAAGTTTGACAGAAAAGCAAAAGTAAAGGGAGTAAAGACTTTTTCAAAGCCCTGTGTTTTCATTTTTCTCATCGTCTCAAATACTGAACTAAAATCCATGATTTTGAAGGTAGGAGGAAGCATCTTCAGTATCTGTAGGTTTCATATGAAAACTGTCTCATTAAAGTGCTAACTTCCTCCAGTCCTGCAGCCACAGAAAAAATTAGCTGTTGGAGCCAAGAGAGGAATGTTTTTTATACATCTGTGTGCTGAAGGTTTGTTCCTTCGCTGTCTCACTTTGCTGATCAGAGCATTTCTTTACCACTGACTTCACCTACTGTATGGAAACTTATTTCCTTATATATTACCTCGCTGCCAGAAATAGGCTGCCACTGGGAGCCCTACATCTGCTGTCTCTGTGCCACAGCTCAGAGCTTGCACATTAAAATTTCAGATAAACAAGATTAAGATCTTCATATCCTCTTCTTATGCTGCGTCTCGGTGCTTTCGGTCTTCACAGGTACGTTTCTAAAAAGATTCTCAAAAAGTCAACCGAGAAGCCTACAACTTTTGATCTTCTATTAATGTAGTTAGGGTGGATCCACTGAGGTGACTTAAAGCTGCCGGTAATTCTTTTGGCAAAACTGTCAGGGAAAAAATATATATCAAATGCCAAACAAAAACCATTAGTTGAATACTAAACTATTAAAAAAATACTCTGAATGTAAAACATGAGATAAATAATGAATTAATCTTGTTCATCTTTCCGATTGCAAATGTCATTGACCCACTTTATAGTTTCATACTGTTGCCTGTTTCAGGATTATATAAAAAAGAAATGTTTCCATGCGTGACCATCCATCTATCTTGCGAGATGGATCGAGACTAGATGAGATTTTATCAATATCTTTTGGACAAACAACACTCCCTTTTTCTCTACAAATAGAGTGAAGGCTTTAAAAAATAACAAACTTTGTTTTTAAAGCATGTCAGTAAAGTTACCCATTGCAGGTTTGACTCTTCTATATAATTTTGATTATTTATGTTGGTCTAGTTCTTAGGTGGTCCTAATGCCAAAGAAACATGGAAATTTTTCCTTTTCATGTTTTCACAAATAGAATAACAGCTAAAGAGCTGTTAGTGGAGCCCCGCTGGTTCCGGATTCACACATTTTTCTGAGAAACATAATTTCCAATTATTTACAAAAATTAACTTATTTGCAGTTTTTGTCATAGAGTATATTTATAATATGTGAAAGAAATGCAGCTTAGAAAATTGAAATGGCTAAGATAAAGCAAGTTGACACTTGGTTGACGGGCATTTATAAAGCAGTCAATCCCTGAGTGCTGTTTATTTTCCCTGGCTCTGATTAAAAGCAGTGTGAGACTTCAGTGTTTTTTGTAAAGTTGTTCAACATAGTGTTTTGTTTGGTTTGTTAGCCTCTTCCACAATCACCGCAGTAAAAAAAACTTAATTTTTAACTTCAAAATAAGAGTCTTAAACATGTATACATCCCTAACAAAGGCAACAACAAATAAAAATAACATTTTCAACAACTATATTTACACCTAAAATATCTTTTAGCCCTGAACAATTTCCTAAAATATCCATTTCTGATTTATGAGCCAACCATATTAGTATTTGGTTTTATAAACACAAAATGTTTTCGACGTATCTTAAAAATTATATTTGCTTCCTTAAAAAAAAGTCCATTCCATTTCAGTAAAAAAAGAGAAATCCCCAGGAAATGAATGATATAAATAACGTCTTTACAATAATGCTCTAATGGCAAATCCTACAGCAAACAGAAAACAAGACAAAGACGACCTCAGACCTTTAGAGAACCAACAAATTCCTCAGAGACCCATCAAGTCTCAAGAGGAAACTCTGGAAGAACCACAGTGTTCCTGCTTCACAGCTTGTAGTCTGATTTCTGTGACCTGATGATGCTTGGTTGGTGCTTGGTAAAATGACTCTGTGTCGTTTGTAGGATGGGTTTTACGGTGAAAATACACCAATCAGGCTCTTACTGGCCTTCATTTTAAAGAATAGAAAATGAGTTATAATTTCTTTCTTTTCCTTATAATATTTGATGGATCACCAGTTATAACCTATTGATGGAAAATTAGCTGACTTTTATCCGAGGCTGAAACTGTCACATGTCTGAAAATACTCCTTCATATTAATATTAATATACAACAGTGATAACTTTGCACCACTTCTCTTCTAACCAATGTTTTAAGTACTTCCAGAAATAAGTGCTACGTTTGTGTCTTTCAGTGCAATTTGTTTGAATACAAATACACAAAATAGTGAGCAGCAGCATCCTCTGAGTTACTGACCTTACACTGCAACCACCCTCAGCTAAGCCAGTCCTGAAATCATCTATGATGTGTGTGAAGCATGGTCAGTGAAACACACTGTTTGCTCGCTGAAATCAAAAATTGATCAAGGAAACAGCAATGCGTGCATCGCTGCTAACATCTGCTCATCTGCATCTAAGTAGATTATCCACATTTGCAGCCGACTGTTATTGACAGTAATGATAAAAACACACAAAACAAGCTCAACACTGGCTCTGCATTACGGTGCATCTCGATTGTTCCTAGTCACCTGCAATTAAAGCTACACTGTGGATGTCACATGCTTATTATACCCATTGATTTAGCTCAGAGGTGTAACATCTTGTAAGTGACCGTGATATATTGAAATTCTTCTCAGCTTCATCACATTTTATGTGCTTTATGGGGTAAAGCTGAACTTTCTGTAGAGTTTATAATTGCAAAATGTAATTTGGTCTAAAATGTCATTCGAGTTTTGCCATTTAAAACCAAGTCTCCTTGTACACGGATGCAAGAATGGGAAGCACAGCGCAAAAACTTGGACCATTTTTTTTTTTGGAAGAATAAATGTCACAATGCTGATAAATGTCAAGACAAATGTGTTGAACACAGTCAATAATGTTTTGTCTTTTTTAACAGTATTTCAGTGATCAGTGGTTTGACACCAGCAGTCGTTCTCCTAAAAATAAACATCCAATAGGATGTTTATTTTATCTTTTCTACTCCTAAAAGAATCGGTTTATTCGCCCTCGCAGCCTTTTCTTCACGCTTGCGTACTTTTGGTTCACTTTTGACCCGTGAACTTGCACCGACTTTATCCTCCTGACACACAAACACTGTAGTTCTCTCTTCTTTGTTCTTCGAAGGAGCAACAATGATAGCAACGGCATTATGCACTGTGACAACACTACCTCCCACTCTTTTTCTTGTGGCACTTCACACAATCCTGGCTTCTGTTTCCCCCTGCCTCTCCTCCATCTTCTGCCTCTCACTTTGAATTGGGTTGGGGTCAATTAGCTCTGAATTTGCTTATAGAAAAGATAGAAATTTGCAGGATTGTGCTAAGTAACATCTGCTTTAAAATATTTTAAAAGGATCCCCCCCAATATTTTATTCTCTTTAGCTCTGTTGCATTTCTAAACAAACTGCTTGATTTTCTTTTTTTGCTTAAATTTTCATGTCATTTCTCTTTATTCTTGTTTTTTTTCCTGCACTCCTAATATTTATCTCTTATGGGTGAAGTAGTACTTAAGAAAGCACAATATCCTTTAAGAAAACTGGCTGACAGAAAAAAGACTGTATTAAATGCACATTCTTGCTGTTGTACAGAAAATGTTAAATAACTATAAAGTAGAATATGTTAAATTCCATAAGTCATTACATTACATGCTTTTCTTTAAGCAAATAAAAGTATGATACATAAACACCACAAATACAGATAAATAATATATTTACATACTGTAAAAAAAGAAACAATTCTAGAGATTTCTTTTTACCTGTGTCTGATTTTAAATTGGCCTAATTTTTAGGTGGTATTGCCAAAGTTATTGGCTAAAGACTGAAATAACAATAGCCAGAAATGTTCCTTTTTTAAAATCAGAAGTTTACAATCACTAAGCTATTTTAAGCTATTTGGAAAAGTCAGATGATGATGTCATGGCTTTGTAAACTTCTGATAGCTTAATTGCAACTTTTGAATTAAATAGAGACTCAACTGTGAGTGAGTTAAGGTATTTTAAGAGACTTTATGTTTTTTAAGGTGACACCTGAAACATGCCACCTTCTTGTCTGACATCATGGAAAAATCAAAGGACATAAGCCAAGAAATTAGAAAAAGAATTGTGCTCCTTCACATATCTGGCTCATTTTTGAGTACATTTTCCGATGCCTGGCGGCGCCACAACCATCTGTTCAAACAATTACGCGCAGGTATAAACAGCAGGGGAAAGTTCAGTCTGCATGCTGTTTAGAAAGGAGACGAACGTGTGGGTGCAAAATGTAGATAACACATCTTAAAACCTTGCAAATATGCTTTTTAATCCAAAGTTAAATGAGTCCTGTACTAACATGGCATGAAAGCCCACTCAGCAAGGAAGAAGTCATTTATCTGAGTAGCTTAAAAAAAGCTGGTTTATAATTTGCAAATGCACTCAGGGAAGTTGGGGGGATAACTCAATGTTTGGTGGGATGATGACATAACGACCATTGCTTCATTTGGAGAAAAGGAAACAGCTATGAAGCCTGAGAGCACCATCCTGGCTGTGAACTACGGGGCTGGCAGCATCATGTTATTGGGCTGTTTTTCCATAGGAATGATTGGAGTGCTTCACCAGTTCCAGAAAATAACATCATGGGGAAATTTTAAAACATCAACCAGAAGTTTAAGGCTTGAGTTTCTTTCTTCCAAATGAACAGAGACCCTCAGTATAGAGACAAAGTGACATAAAGACGGGGATGTCAGTGTTTTTGGAGTGACCATCAAAACACTGTGCTCCCAGTGCTAAAAAAGAGCCTGAAAACCCGACCCAGTCACATCAATTATGTCAGGAAGAATGGGCCAAAATTCCAGCAAACATCTATGAAAAGCTTCTAGAAGAAGGAAAACCAAAAACATCTGACCCACGTTTCAAGGTACCAAATTGTGAGGAGATGCATGTAAACATTTTTATGCATTTTATTTTTCTAGTATTTAACAAATGAAAATAATTTTCCTTAGCCCCCCTTTGCTAAATCAGACAGACACAGAATAAAAAGATTAAGTTGAGAATAGCCTCTGGGACTTCATTCTTTAAAATGTTCAAATCATTTGGACTAATTACAAATGTTTGTACAAACATTCCTATGTCCGTTCTGACACTGTTTATGTAACACAGTCAGTCCTTCTATTTGTGGTTGATTCTTATTTGGGTCCCACAGCATGATGATCAAATAGAAACTTTTTCCATGAAACCCTTTCCAACCACCCAGGTCTAGTAGATGTGTGTGTTGGTGGTGTTTCTCGCTGTGTTTCTTTTCACTTCCTCTGCTCCCTCTCCACCCCCATCTCATTCCTCCGAACAGTAAAGGCAGGACAAACCTCCGACGGTGATCAGCCGCTGAGAGGCGAGCGGCGCAAATGGGAAATTTCAATAGATAGGTCCTGAAACCTATTGTCAGAGAGCGAGTGAGAAGATGAAAATGGAGTGAAAGAAAGAGGCTAAGGAAGAAAGATGGAAGGAGGGGAGAGTAGACGGAGGCAGACAGGGAGACAAAGTGAGCTGTAGAGTTTTCACCCTGGGGGGAGCCGGTTTGCAAAGAAGGAACGAGGTGCAGAGGAGGCAGTAAACGAGACTATGAGAGAAAACACGGCTTGAGAGGAAGAAAGTGATGGAGGAGCAGGAGGAGGAATTGGGGTTTAAATGGAGCAAAGAATTGAAAAGAGGAGCTGCGAAGAAAATCAAAGAGGACAATGTTGGGGCAGGGAGGGTTGAAGAGGCAAAGATAGGCAAAAGGAAAAGATGACACACACTGAGGGCGTTTTGCATAAACTTTTAAAACTGCTGGCAGCTCAGTTTAAACACAGCAGCTAATAATTAAAACAGCCAGGCATCACGCTGTGTTCTACAGAGACAGCACACAGATTTCTTTCTTTTTTTTCCCAATGCATAATCTGCAAATAAACTGCATCATCTCTCTGGGGGGCCTCTGATGGCTGAAGCCTTGTGGTGCCCACTGCATATTCACACGAGTCCGCCTCCTTCACCTGCTCACTTTGCCTCACATCACAGCACAAGTTAGCGATGAGTTTCCCCATCTCTACCGTGAAAAACTTTTCAGTCCTGTTTTTCATCATAATGGTGACAAGACGGATTGTAAATAATTAGCTGTTTATCCCGACATGTTACTCTTGACAGGCCAGGAAAGCCCACCACAATCACATTAAACAAGAGGAAAGCTAAAAAAAAAAAAAAAAAAACGTCCGAGATGAAAGCTTTCAGGCGGGTTGGCAGCTACTTAGTTCGGCCTGATGCAATTTTTATTTTGAGTTTTACAGACTGACAGCCCTGGAGTTGTGAGTAAAATCCTCCAACGACGCGCTGGAATTAATTTCTCTGCTCAGTCGCGAGCAGCAGAGCGGCGATATTAACAGGAGCACATTTGGTGGCGGGAGCGTCGCCTGGATCAGGTTGGCGGTGGACGAAGTGGCCTGGCTCGTGTGCGAAACAGATTTAATATGTGCCTAACACTGTTTTCTATCAGCACAGGAGGAATGCATCAAATTTATCTGCTATGAAAAAAACCTGGAGAAAACTACTCAGACCTCAGCTTGGGATATAATACACTCAGAGATGCTTTGATGCACCTCATATTTCAGCGTAGCACACATTCCTACAGGCAGCCCGGCATGCATACACATCCCCCCTTATGACAGTATGTGGATAAATAAGCACATTAAATATGATTGAAGGTTTTTGCAGCCTTTATTTTTCCCTCCTTTTCTTCAGCTCAGAGTGAGGTAGGAAGCAGCTACAGAGGGGGATAATTTACGGATCAGACACCTTTACACACACTCTCACCACTGCGCACAACATGCCACCAGCAAGCACTCTTAGATAAGTCACTATCACTCTCGCTACGTTGGGCTCGGCACTTGTACTTTTGATCGAGAATCTCTGGAGTCCTTCCTGTGGGCTTGTGAGGGAGATGACAGACAAACCATAGGCCACTTTAAATCCAATAAGATGTGAAGTGCGCAGCCTCACATCCAGCTGACAGGATCTTTACCTTTCTCCCACCAGCACTTTGTGTCCCGTTTCTGTTACCGCCTGTCGCTGTTTATTCTGTTTCAGCTTAAATAGGGGGGAAAAAAAATCTACGAGTTCAACTTTTTAAACTAAGAAGCCATTAGTGGGAGCCTTGATGTTACTGCTGATCTGTCTTCCCTCTGCTGTTCTGTTCACCTTGGTTTCTATTAATAAAACACACTCCAGAAAAGCCTCAGGGTAATTAGGAAAAGTTATTAAAGCTCAAAATCAAGGCTAACACCTGCAACAAAAGTAAGATCTTAGGAACCTTACTACCTCAGTCACAGACATATTCACATCTGCCTTTTCACATTTTGTCATGTCAAAGTTAAAGGAGGATGAGGGAAAAAAATGAACCACAAAAAAACCCCTCTGAATTGTGCTTTTGTATTCCCTGACTTCGTAGAACAACATGTTCGTGTTACACAGCTGCAGGTTTTAGAGTCGTGTCTCTATCAGTGATGCGCATACAGAAACTGAAATTGTGGCCCATTCTTCTTTGCTCAAGCTTAGTCAGAGTGAAAAGAGGCTCGGTGTGAAGACTCACAACTGGAATTAGGTCTGGATTTTAAACGTTTGAAGACAGGAATGTGCTTCGATCTGAACTGTTGCAGCTCTGGCTGTTTTTGGAGATTTGTTATCCTATTATAAGTTTAACCTGTGCCCCAGTCTCCAGTCTTTCACTGCCTTTAACAGGTTTTCTCCAGTGTTGCTGTTTATTAAGCTCCAGCTCCACTTCCATGTTTCACAGTGGGGATGATGCATTAGGACAGTTTTCCTCCAGAAATAGTGTTTTGTATTTCAGGCGAACAGAAAAATTATGACCATTGCCTTCTAAATGCTTTAGTCATTTGCTTTCTTTTTTATCCCTCTCCCATCGTACTGTCATCATACTCTTCCACCTAAGCTATGAAACTCTGCAGCTCTTCCAAAGTTACCTTTATCTTATCATTGCTCTCATTTATTGGTATTTATTGGTTTGTGCCAAACTCATCCTTTTAGGATGATTAGTTTATAAGTGACTCTGTAAGACATTCCAAGCTCAGGATATTGTTTTATAAACAGCTGTATTTATATATATTCCACACAGTTGGACTCTTAATTGCAATGAAATAAGTTGTTAAACATAATTTGGTCCATCATTTGTCCCATTTAGTTTCCCACCAGAAATCAAACAATTTAACGTCTTTGAACTGTTATGTCTCATGTAAACCTGTGGCTCAAAAAGAGACAAATATATTTTCCGTCATTGAAGTTTTGTTTCACAAGGAAAGCCTTGAATGTCTTATCTTAGTTTCTTTCTATTATTAGTAAATTTTTATTTTTTTTACATATTTATTAAATCTGTCACCATGTTCTGACAGTATTATATAACATGAGACAGATAATGGATAAAACATGCAGCTCTTCTGCCCACTCCATGTAGTCCTACAGCCATTGGCAGAAACACACCACTTGATCAGAAACAGCCAATCAGAGCCTGTTAGAGAGTCTTAGTGCTGTTAATCAACCTTGTGTGTGAGCTGCTCTTTGTGTTAATGGTGGAGAAACATCTTACAGTGACAGGAAAACCGTTTATCCACTGTAATCGGTGGCTATGATAACTACCCCAAACATTCAGGGCTCACTGTAGTGAACCAGCTGTAGTAGTACAGATACAAGGTGAAGGTAATTGACAGCACTAAGTCCCTCCTCCTCCTCGTTGTTTGTGATCGAGTGGCGTATTACTGCAGATGGCAGTAGGACCACAGGGAGAAGTCAGAGGAGCTCCAATTTTTTTAAAGACTATATGTCTTTTACGGTCAGGACACAGTGACAGTTTTAACAAATATATGAAGAAAACACAAACTTTTAAAAATATTAAAATTACATACTGCAGCTTTAAAGTTTGACTTCTAAAGGCCCAAACAGGGACTGGGTTTGTGAATTAACATGTAGCTGTGGGGCCTAATGAACAATGGTAACTTTTAATAGGTTTGAAGAATATAAATTTTGTGAATTAGTTGACTTGTGTTGGGGGAAAATGGGATTGATACACATTTGGGTTTTTATTTGGAAAACATTTCTGCTATTGAAGCTTTTGTGGTGGCTAATAGCATTAAAAACTGAAAATACAGAGTTTTGTGGTTGTAACACCACAAAAAGTAGGTATGAAAACTTTAGCAATGCGTTGCATATTTCTGTAGGTTCAACCTTACAGACTTACACTAGCATGCTGTTTGTTACATTTCATGAACACAACCTTTTAATTGGTTTGCGTTGATGTAAATTTCTTTAAAACACCATGGCAGCGTTTCTTACTCCTTGTTGCGTTGGTAGCTGCTGGTAATTTGGCATTTGCTTTTATTTAGACACTTTGTTTTGTTCCAAACGAAGCCATTTTACTTCAACAGTTGTGTCATTACTCTTAATGACTTTGGTATTTAATCCAAATGTGCTTTGCGATGTTTAGCATTCTACTTACTTTTCTTTCTTTTTTTCACTGTGCTCCTCCTGGAGCCATTCAAACATACATTCTCATTGCTGAAAAAGGCGTTATCTTGAAAAATATAGCCATAGAGCAAAGAGCTTGCAGCATTTCAAGACAAACATTTAGAGGATGGAATACTTATTTGCATTCAACAGACACAAACACATTACACTAAACCCCCACTGCTTGTCATTAAGCAACGGGTTGGTTGAGGGAAAAACGCTGCCAGCAACACAACACAGTCGGCGCCCATCCCCAAATTTGAAAAAAAGATTCAACAATTTTGAACATGCAAGCTCCAGATAAATTACATTCTTCACATGCCATGGCAACAGTAATTTCTGCCGCAGGCGACGCACTCGGACTGCAGCAGACAGACTTGTGGTGCAACTGGTGAGAAACGAGGGAAATGTGGACAATCTGGAGCTCTTGGCGCACCGACGGCATCACAAATGTTCTTCGGGTTTTTTTTTTTCATTATAATGAAGGACTCCAACATTAGTTTTTTTTTTCTTCTATTATTCTGGCTCATCTGCTATTCTCTTGTAATTCTCTAATTATAAAGTCCTACTGATGAAATCCTTCATGCCGTTTCTTTCATGTGTTGAGTAGCACACTTACGGAGCTGCAGCAGCCTACAAAGAGTACACGTTCATAAATGACAGATCTCTTTTTCCATAAGCTCTGCATTCGTTGGTTGCTTTATACCTTTGCTTTTTTTCTATCAGCTTTTTGAGGCTTTTATAAGAGGAGAGTAAAAAAAAAAGAACCATTCTTCATCACAATCAAACTTCTCCGTCTTTTCTTTCATGGCTGGCTTTATTTTCTCAGTTGGCAACCATTCCTCCCACAGTAACGAGCAAAATTCATTGGAAATGTCAGTCATCGGTGATGCCGTTTTCTTTAGTTATTTCTTGTTAAGCCAGAGAAAAAAAGCTGCATAGCTCAGGGTTTACCTGAGCATTTTGTTAAAGTACAAAGTTTAAGATTCAGGTGAACATTTTTGCTCCTGTTGTGATAATTGGGTTTCAAATCAGTTTCCAGCTGCTAAAATATAATGATTCATTTTTTGAGTTCTTTGTTGTTTAATACCTGAATAAAGTTGTGTGACTTGCCATCTATTTAGTGGTCTAAATGATTACATGTATGTATTTGCTCAGTATGCATAATTGAGCCATCTTTAAATTCAGATCCAAAAGCAGCCAGTTGTTTGTTGGTGCAGTCCGATGCAGTGTGTGCACAACCTGCTCATCGCTCTATAGAAATTACTTCCTCATTTTACTCTCACCTAAAGTAGCTAATGTTGGTTTCTTTCAGCTCATAATGGTGTTTAATCAGATGTAATATTTCCAGGGGATCCTGTGGAACGTTTTAGGACAAGTGAGGGAATAATGCAGGCACTGTAAAGTCAATCCTCCTGCTCAAACAAAAGCTCAGCTCTGACCTTTCCTCTGTGCCTCTGCTCCCACCTCACCTTCTTCCACTCAAATACAATAAGTCATGACGCAGTTTACCATGTTCTGTTACTTGCATGTGGTCTGCGTATGTTTATGTCTGTGAGTCTTAACGGCAACCTAAATTGTTCAAAACATCCTCTTGTGAAAGGCATCTCTCTGTTGACTATTTATGAAGTCTTTCTGGGACAGTCTGAAAATAAATAAATAAAAAAAACAGCATTGCATTAACTATGCAGAAGCACAGTTTGCTTCTCTGTCTGGTAGATTGTAAAAAGAATAAATTAATAGTATAACCAGACCTACAAAATAATTCCAGTCCAGATTAATCAGTTCACATATTTCTACTGCAAGTGGATAAAGTTATTTGCAGCAGATTGTCTCATATTTTACCTTCTTACCACTATTCTGTGTTGGTCAAGTTTGTGGATTCTGGCAATAGTTATGCTTTTGACAAATTCTCCCACCTGAGGAGTGGATCTCCTCCAGAGTTACCTATAAAACTCCATAATTTCATCTTTGACCTGTCTGGTGTGCTTCTTGATTTTAATAAACACTGCATTTTATTTACAGGTGTAAAAATTAGGGCTGAAATGATTATTTGCATTAATTGTGATGAATTGATGGTTGAAATAATCAAAATAATCCTTAACCAAGGCCAACTGCTAAAACAGCAACATATTCAGATCAGACGCCAAAACTGAACAACATTTAAGATGGGGGGGAATAAAAACCTTTGGTTTTTGTTCTTGCCAAAACCTCTCAAATGGTTTAGTTTTAGTTTCACTTGGTTCAAACTGTAAAACTAAATATATAAAATATATATAATATATAAAAAGATTTCCTATGAAGGACCTTTTCCTATCTAATTAATCGGTTAATCATAAAAAAATAGCCAACTGTTTATTTAAAAAGGAAATGAATCACTTTTTTGTATTTTAATGTATTTCTAATATTGTATAAACTTAGCTTAAGAGGTGAAAAGAAAAAAATAGATTGTGGCAATTTTTTTTTAAATCATCAGAACAATTGATTTTCAAAATTACGGAGACCTCCGTAATTTTTTTTTTCTTTTACGTTCCCTCACAACAATCTACTGATCAGTTTATGCAGCATAATTGAACAGTGTAAGCTTTTCTTACGGTGGCCGCCGTACTTTCTGCTTTAATAACAATGTTATGTAAGAAAAAAAAATCCCCATGTCCCCTGAAGGGCTCCGTACAAAATAATCGTTAGTTCCAGATCTAATCAGAATAAAGAAAAACAAATACAGTTTCCACATTTATGTTTTCAATTGCTTTGTTTTGTCACATAAAATCCCATAATCCAAAGTCTGTTCTGGAGGGCCAGCATCCTGTATGTTTTAGTTCACTCCCTGGTTTTAAACACCTCCATCAAATGACGTCTCGTTAGAAGGCCTAAGCAGAACACTGACTTACTGAGGAGGTTGTTACTACCACTATGGAGAGAACTAAAACATGCAGGATGCCGGCCCTCCAGAACCGACGTTGGACACCCATTTTTTTTAATTTTTATTTTATTTCCCAAAAGAGGCTTCCTAAGTAAGGGAAATGACCCAGACGTATCGGTGCTGCAGCCCTGATAAGAACTGCTTGAAGTCTCTAAATGCTGAGAAAGGTGCTTGATTGCGTCCTCTCTTATCTCCTTTTGCATAGAAAATACTGGACCATCCCTTTTTTAATAGAGTGAAGATAACCTCTTCCCACAGTTCCTTACGGCAGCAGCATTAAAAGTGAATCACCGTGGGGTTATGTATCAGAGTCAGCACAGAAACCGCAGCGGTGCCTTAGAAGACAGAAAGGGTTACTGGATTACTGTGTGTGTGGATGTATTTTATAAGTCAGCATGGCTGAAACAATGAAGAGACTTTTAGAAACGCAACAATTATCTCAGCAAAATCGCAACACTAAATGACATTGCTTAAGTAAGACTGAAGCGCACGTTGTGCTTGTAGTTTCTGTAGTTTCTCCACTCTGGAGCATTCGTCATGGCAGAGCTGCTGCAAAACGAGCTAATGCACAGCGTGGTGGAAGTGCAATTGAGTTGTCTTTGCACGGAAGTTATCTTTATGAATTCTCCTTCATATCTTCTCTTGATCTCGATGTTTTCTGGGTCAAGTGAAAATACTTCAGAAAACACTTTGAGTTTGATCGATTACTCAGAAGGTCTGTCTTACCCACTTTCTGTACTTTTCACACATTTCTACGAAAAACGCTGGGAGTTTATATAGAAAGAGACTTAATCTAAATTTATTCTAAAAAGTGTATCCACCCCAGTTAAAGTATAATTTTTAAATATAAATTGAGCACAACTTACAGTCATAGCCTAAAGTTTTGAGAATGATTCAAATGTTAATTTTTACAAAGTCTAGTGCTTCAGTTTTTATAATGGTAATTTGCATATACTCCAGAATGTTATAAAGAGTGATCAGCTTAACAGCAATTAATTGGAAAGTCAAAAAAATGAACTTTATCCCCCAAAACACATTTCAATTTCATTGCAGTCCTGCCTTAAAAGGATCAGCTAACATCGTTTCAGTGATTGCTCCATTAACACAGGTGTGGGTGTTGATGAGGACAGGGCTGGAGATCAATCTGTCATGATTAAGTAAGAATGACACCACTAGACACTTTAAAAAGAGGCTGGTGCTTGGCATCATTGTTTCTCTTCTGTGAACCATGGTTATCTCTAAAGAAACACGTGCAGTCATCATTGCACTGCACAAGAATGGCCTAACAGGGAAGAGTATCGCAGCTAGAAAGATTGCACCTCAGTCAACAATCTATGGCATCATCAAGAACCTCAAGGAGAGAGGTTTCATTGTTGCCAAAAAAGATCCAAGAAATACCAGCAAGCGCCAGGACCGTCTCTTAAAAGTGTTTCAGCTGCAGGATCGGGCTACCAGCAGTGCAGAGCTAGCTCAGGAATGGCAGCAGGCAGGTGTGAGTACATCTGCACGCACTGTGTGCAGATGCACAGGCGGAGACTCAGCAAGGCCTGGTCTCAAGGAGGGCAGCAAAGAAGCCACTTCTCTCCTGGAAAAACATCAGGGACAGGCTGATATTCTGCAAAAGGTACAGAGAGTGGACTGCTGAGGACTGGGGTAAAGTCATTTTCTCTGATGAATCCCCTTTTCGATTGTTTGGGACATCTGGAAAACAGCTTGTTCGGAGGAGACGAGGTGAACTACCACCAGTCTTGTCTCATGCCAGCTGTAAAGCATCTTGAAACCATTCATGTGTGGGGTTGCTTCTCAGCCAAGGGAGTCGGCTCTCTCACAGTCTTGCCTAAAAACAGTGCAACGAATAAAGAATAGCACCAGAATGTCCTCCGAGAGCAACTTCTCCCAAGAGCAGCTTGGTGATGAACAATGTCTTTTCCAGCATGATGGAGCACCTTGCCATAAAGCAAAGGTGATAACTAACTGGCTCAGGGAACAAAACATAGAGATTTTGGGTCCATGGCCTGGAAACTCCCCAGATCTTAATCCCATTGAAAACTTGTGGTCAATCATCAAGAGAC
>CAEGAF010031239.1:0-12394 GCA_903067075.1 Micropoecilia bifurca | reverse complement strand
CAATCTTTTAACACTTTCAAAAGTGTTACTTTAACACCAGCTGACTTGAACACATATAGATACTTTTGGGTGTTAATTCAACACTGGCATTTTTACTGTGTACTGATGATCTGTCAGAGTTGGTGTTTGGGTCGCCTTTTAATTTTTTTAAACATACACATCTACATGTTAGAGGTTGTCAAAGTCAAGCAAGAATTATTGATCTACTTCCCTTTCCCTCCCTGTTTTTTCTTCATTAAAACTTTTTCCTGATCTTGTTATAGTTGTCATAATGTTGGCAATTAGTAGCAATTTTCTTCTACATATCAGGGGCACATTAAAGATTTAGCACGTTATATTGATAGTTAAACTGATAATCATCGTCAACCAAAAGCTTGTTGCCCTCCAGCAGATAGATGGAGGCAGGTTGAGTTCAGGGGCCCCATACATTACTTGGTACCTGGAAGTCGATGAAGGTGATGGCCCAGCGCTGCGCGTGCTCAGTGCTGGGCAGTAACAGGCCGCTGTATCTCTGCAGACTGCTGACGTGGAGGCAGCGGTAGGACGAGGAGGCCGGAGCGTAAACATCCGTGGCGTTGAAGACGACCTCCTCAGATGTGTTGTATGAAACAGAGACCCGGTCCACGGAGAACCACCACTGACCCGAGGACTCGTAAAATGTATTGGAGAGCTGAAATCTGGAGAAAGAAAAAGGTATTCAGACAAAACAAACCTCATCAAGGGTTGTTTTACTGTAACACTCATTGGAAACAGGGAGAGCAGCAAGATAGTCCATATAAAGCAAAGGAAGGAGATTTTATTTTAAAAATACAAATTATATCTTATTGAAAGCTACTGAGCTGCAGACAGCAGGAACCTGGAGGCTGCAAAAGAACATATATCCACTATTCATGCAAAATAATGCAATCTAATACAGCTGCATAAACTTTGCCCTCTGGTGGCTGAGTATGGACATGACAGCTCTTTGCCAATCAAATCACATTATCCACACTGATCTATTGGTCCAAATCAGTCATTTCTCACTGGAAGCAATACTTGGTGCTTAATCAGTGGATTTATGACTAAATTGTACATATTAAGAGGAGAAAAGAAAAATAATTATTTATTTTGTGCGCATATTCTGATGAAATACTGATATGAAGAGAAGCTCTTTTTCAGAGCCTCTATCAATCCTGCAGGATTCAATTGTATCATTTTCATATTTTATGCACAGAAATGTCTGTTACAGAATAGAATAGACAGAAAGATGCTTTATTCTCACTCAGCTGTGAAATGAAGGTGTAACTGCAGCAAAATGAAAGGCTAATATAAGCCTGTAAATACACAAACTGTGCTCATTATACATTGAAAAAACAAGAAAGTGGAAACCTGTGTAAACAATATCATAAATGTAAACAGTTTATGGAGTTTGTTGTGAGCAGCGATAGATATAAAGTCTATGGCTGTTGGGAGGAAGGATCTGTGATCGCGCTGCTTTGTGCACCCAGGATGCAGCCGTCTGTAACTAAAGGAGTTTCTGAGACGTCACTACATTATTATGTTTATCACATTATATGTATAATACTTTTGAATTATTCTTCTGCTGACTGACTGATTTTTACTGTAAGATCCTTTGTAACATTTCTGCAAACTGTGATGTTAGCTAAAAAGGTACATGATGCAAATGTGATATATGTCACATTGAAGATGGAGAAAGTTTTGAAATGATTTGTCATTGTGTGGTTTTTAACATCAGATTTCCACAGCAATTCAAAACTAATAATAGTTATTATTTAGTGTTGCTGATTATCGGACAGACTAACCTGATTGATAAGCCTCTCAAATCCTCCACATCTCCAAACCTCATGACCAGCCTGAAGAAGACACACAGATACAAGGAGTTAAAGAAAAAAACTTGATCAGATCTGGGTTTTTTAATGCTATTTCTACAGCGAGTTCCTTTATATAAAGGATAAAACCGTCTATTTAGAGCTGCTTCAGTCCATAATCGCTGCAACATATTTGATGTTTATTGATGATTTGATGAATGTTTCTTCCTGGTTTCTGAAATCTGTATGATGTTTTTATGTTTTTGTGTTGTAATGACGTAAAGCACTGAAATGTGTTGTACAAATAAACTTGATTGATTTTTGACTTTCGGCTATCCTTTTAGACCAGAGGTTCCCAAACTGTGGGGCACGCCCCCTATAGGGGGCGCCGTGCCATTGTAGGGGGGCGCGGGAAGCTGTCTGGATGAAAAAAAAAACATGAACGCTGTATGCGCTGAGTTTTTACCTTAGAATGTCCAACTCTCTGTTATTCCTCTGTCAATTTGATACAGTAGGGGCTTCTACACTTCTCATATCTGTGTCCTCTGTCACTTTTATCAGCAGTTAAAACTGTTTAATCCGTTGTTAACATGTAGTAACCTGTTTTTCCGAGCCGCCTTTAAAGGCAACATGAGCTACGATGCTCGCGCTAGTTTTACACCTGTGCAGCAGTGAAGGAGACCAGCTGCTGCTGTAGAGCTACACAGGTGTGTTAGAATCATGGCAGCAGAAAACAAAGAACCTTTCACAGTTTTTCCCCCAAACTAACCGACTGAGTTGAGTGAAGCTGTTAGATGCAGGTAAAGTAGCTAAAAGATGACCAGCTAATATCAATACAGCACCTTAAGCTTAACGAGGTTAAGGTGCTGTATTCATCGATTGCTGAACATAGACAACAACCGATGTTGTTGTCTATGTTCAGCTACGTACATTAATTTCCCCCCCCCACACACACACATCGTTCAATCAGACAGCCATTTGTAATCCATAGGTGGGACCCAGAAAGTGTTTGGAAACCACTGGGGGGCGCAGGAGAAGAAGTTTGGGAACCTCTGGTTTAGACTGTTGTTATTATTGTTTTTTGGTCAGAGTGTCTGACATGATGTTGTCCTGGTGTGTTTGCGTCAGATGTGTGGACCTACGTGGCTCTGTCCTGCTGGCAGAGCGACTCCCTCGTGTCGACAAGCTTCTGAGGAGAGAAGGTCAGTTCTGTCAGGTCAACTGGTCTCTGCTTCTCAAAGCGCAGAGAAAGTTTCCTCGCCTGGAACAGAATACATGGCTCTCCGTTGGACAGCACCTGCAGCATGGAAACATCAAAAACATTAGAAAACTGTGTGAGGAGATGATTTTATTACTATTTTATTATTACGTCAGTCACCTTGAGAGGAGAGAAAGGAAGAGCAGCTCCTGCTGTTTGGAGCAACTTTCTCCGTGAAGCCCAAGGTTTCTGCAGGAGACAGAGTCGGATAGTAACTACTTACATTTACTCAGTTATATTCACTTGAGTAACTCTTTGAAAAAACAAAAAACTTTAAGGAGTATTTTTCATTACTCTGAGTAAATTTATTATAAAATATTTCTACTCTTACTTGAGTAAAATCTCTGGATTTTCTACCCACTGAATGAAAAACAGACACGCTTTAACCTGAAATCCTCCAGTCACAGACCTGCAGTTACTGGTAAAGTTTCAACGTTTTTTATTGAAAGAATCTGATTTAGCTTTTTCTGTTTTGTTTATATAAATTGTGGTCATTCTGGTCCTTAAAATACTAACATTTTGATGTTACTTTATATTTTAATCTATCCGATGATGACATTTTTAAATGTTAAATGATTGATCGTTTGTTCAGTTACTCAGTACTTGAGTAAACTTTTTATCAAATACTTTTTTACTCTTGAGTAATTTCTTGGACAGATACTTTTTATTTTTACTTAAATAAGTTTATTAAAGTTGTGCTACTTTTACTACTTGGCTTCTCTAACCTCCTTTTTTTACTGTGTTAATTTGACTTTTTTCTTTTTTATAAAGTGCATTATGATGACACATGTTGTTAATCAGTTCATTAACCTGAACTGATTGTTGCTGTTAAACTCACCTCTGGTTCCCCAGTGAAAAACAAGTTTTCTTCATTCCTCATCGTCGTTTTGCTTCCTTCATCTAGAAAAAATTAAAAATTATTCAGATTTCACAAAGAACTTTATGTATTTAACATTAAAATATTTTCTCCTTTGTTCACACATTTATTCTACCCTCACATGTTTTAAAGATAATTTAGTTGATTTTTGCAGTTCTGACAACATCACATTCATATTACATTAGTTGACAAAAGCATTTCCTAATAAAATTGCTGCACATTTCAGATTTACACCTTTATTCATTTGATTCTGCTTAAAATGTTCAGATGAAAAACTTCATAACTTACCTGTGATTACAGATGCTGAGCTGCAAACAGAAGTTATAGAGAGAATTACCAACAACGTTTCATTATGATTTCTGCACAATCTTCTGTACTAATGAGTTTTATAAACACTTTGACTTCATCTAGTTTTTTTACACTGAGTCCTGTCTTTAATCCTAATGTTTCTGGTTAAAATTAATCAGCAAATATTAAATGGAATTATAACTCTTTTAAACGTTTGACAATTTTACTAAAATGTATAACAACCTGCCTTCAAATAGCAGTTTAGTCAGAAAAATAAAAAAGTAAATAGTTTAGTAAAAATTATCTACATATTAATATTGATTGAATATTATAATTTATTCAGTAAATTAGATTTGATTAAGTTTATTTGTCAGATTCAAAGTATGTTTTGAAAATAAAGCTGGTATTAAACATATTTTTATCAAAGCTACACTGTTTTGATAAAAGTATTTCAGCCAAGTATTTTTTATTGGTCTGATGTAATATTCATTAATTGACTTTAAGCAGAAAATCATCAAATTAAGAGAATTAAACATTTCATATAATGTTTAATTTAGCGATAAAGTTCCTGAAATAAATTGACTTTTGCATAATATTCTAATTTATTACATGAGTCTGTAAACACAGTGCTATAAAAAAGTATTTACACCCTTACAGACTTTGTTTTTCACCCAGGAGGTCAGAAAATAACCCAGAAGAAACGCAGTAAAGTTTTATGATTCAGCAATAAGAAAGAAATGGAGCGATTACAGCTGTCATAGTTTTTGAAAAGACAATCCTGATGGTCCTGCTCCTTTTTCTGCTTTCTTTCAGTTTGAAAATCTCTCAGGACATTGCAGGAAATCATATTGCTGTTTTTGTTTTAATTGTAAGTGACCTCACAGTAATCCATTATAATTATCCTGGACAGTCAGAGACGGGCAGCGGTTTCTTCTATGAAGCAGATTTGGTCACAGAAAAGTGAAATTTGCAAAGTGCCTCTAGTTTAACCAGTGAAGAGAGGATGTGGGCCCAGTGACCCGGCTGGTGACCCGCTGGATTAAAACCAACACTTGGTGATCAGGAAAGATGAGCTGCTGCTGCTGCAGAGTGGAGCGGCTCTGACCCACTTTCCAAACAAATGCCTAAAGTAGAAAATAATGGACCAGAATCTAATACTGAAATCAGCTTAACTCGAAACAGGAGATCTGATTAATCTTTCAGTTTCCTCTCTTTCAAACCAAACCAGCACAATCTGAGTCTGAAATCAGGGATTCAAGCAGCATCGACGTTTTTCCAGCAACAGGCCAAAATAATAACTTTTGTTTAAAACACATCCTCCTCTCTGCTGATCAGAGGGAATAAATCTCCTTCAGGTTCTGCTGAACTGAACTGCTGCAGGTCTGATGGCCCAAAACTAACAAGTTTATAATTATTATTGACGTTTTTTGGCAGGTCTTAACTCTTGGTACAACTGATATAGTTGTTTATACAATCTCTGGCATGTCGGACTTGTCTTCAGTTGGAATAGGTGAAACATAGCAGAGTTAGTTAGCAGCTAATTAGAATCTACTCAAGTACATTTACTAGAGAAACTTTTGGAAAAAATACTTTTAGGAATATTTTTACTACACTGCACTTTTTACTTTTACTTGAATAAAATTTCTGGATTTTCTACCAAAATGTAATGAGTACATTTTCTAAATGTAATGAGTAGTTTCTCTAGATGAACCAATAGAAAAGATAAATAGTTTCTCTGAATTTTTAGTTCGTTCTAATTCCTGTTCTGGGCTGAACGAAGTTGTAAACTAAATGTTTCTGTTCTGGGTTGTTAAGCAGAATAAGAATAGATACACCAGGCGTTTCTCTGTATAAACTAATAGAGAATTAAATGGACGTCAGAATCACATCCTGGAAAGTCAATGGTCAACCTCAAAATCCATGTAGAATGTAGTAAAAGTTGCAAAACTAAACAATTTCTTTGAAGGTTTGTGTAAATCTAACATTGATGTGAATCAAACTGGTTTACCAAGTTGAAACTGGATCACATTTAAACTTTACTCCAAGATCCGACTCTAACATCCAGATACAAACAGCAATAACCAATAATCTCTGTTCCAATATTAAGATGCCTTCAGTTAATCAGTTCATCCAACTGTCCAACTGCATGCAACAATAAATGTAATTTATATTCTCAGAGGATGAACGGATGAATTATGTGTCTCAGTCAGAAAAATAGACAGACAATAGAGTCGTCAAATCCAGGCTGATTGACCAAATCCCTGAAACCAAAACAAGATTTATGTGATCTTGTGTGTTGCACCGGGTCAGGGCAGCGGCCAGCAGATTGAGGCACTGCAGCGATTATATAATGATGCAATTAATGGGTTTCTGCAGATTATACAGAAAGAAAGTGGCTCCCTTCCAGTGGGGGATTTCAACTCGTCTTAATCCTTAAAGTAACATCTATGAAGCATCGGCTTGTGTACAGGTCAGCAGACATAAAGCGACGTTTTCATCCTGGTTTCATCAGACCAAAACACAGTCTGTTACACGCAAACATGTTTAATTAACCTGGTTAAACTTAAAACAGCTTACAAATAAAAACTAAAAACACTTTATGACACTTATTCCCAGAAGCAGAATCAAAGGGGAGCAATTTTTTATATTAAAAAACCCCAGAGATTATATGATCAGCTCAGTTTCTTCATATTTTAGCTATTTGTGTCTTAAAATGTGCATGTTTTCCAGTGTTTTTATTAGAATTTAACTTTTTCTCTTTATGTTCCTGTAATCAGAAGAGGCAGAGTAAATAAATACTCCAGTAAGAGTAGAACCACTTCAACATGGTTTTAATCAAGTAAAAGTGAAAAGGATCCATCCAAGAAATTACTCAAGAGTAAAACAGTGTTTGGTAAAAAGTCTAACTCAAGTACTGATTAGCAGATCAAATTATCAATCATTTAATATTTAAAAAATACATCATCATAGGGACCAAAATCTACAATTAGGTGGAAACTTTGGTATTTTAAGGACCAAAATGACAATAATTCATATAAGTAACAAAAAAAAAGAACAAAATCAGGCAAAAGGAAATATTTCCAAATCAGTTTCTCTCAATAAAAAACTGATGAACTTTAACTAAAACTGCCGGTGTGTGTCTGTGCCTGGTCAATTTCTGGTTTGTTTTTCATCCCTTGTGAAGAAATTTTACTCAAAGTAGAGACACTTCATAATAAAATTACTGAGGTAAAATTAAAAAGCATAAGGTAGTAGAAATTCTCCTAAAAGTACATTTTTACAGTATATGTAACTACTTACTGCCCTCCTCTGCCTGTGTTTGAATGATTTAAAAGCTTTTTCTTCCATCCTGTTCTAGACATTTTCATGCATAAAACTAAAGTCGGTCAGTTTAAAACATCATGATGTCACATGTATTCTTGCGTTGGTCGCTGGTTTTGTCAGTAAAGTTGGCCAGATGACCCAAATGTGGACAAAGACGGCGAGTTAAGCAGAAATGAGCTTATAGGCCTGTTGGTGAAAAGCAAGCAGGCGGCTAAGAGGCAAGAGGAACAAAGAGGATTAAACAAGAAACAGGATCAAATATGTGTCAGTGAGAGACGATGCAGGATGATGGACACTCAGGCTCAGGGTCTCTGTACACCTGAGATAAGTGGAGTCTAACCCCCAAAGGTGAAAATAGAAACAAAAAAATTATTTAAACATTTCTACTCCTAAATCATTTGTCATAATAAAGGAAATAAATGAAAGCAAAGGTTTTCTTTAAATAGAAATCAGTTAATTTGTGCAGCAGCTTTGATAATGAAAGTAAATGATGTAGAAAAGGTTAAAGGAGGCTGAAACAAAGCAGCATATTGTTTGATTTTACTGTTTCTGTGTGAGTTTGTGGTGAGTTTTCCATATAAACAAATCTCTCTTCGACAGCAGAAAGTCTTTAAAATTAGAAACAGATATATTGTTTTAGACTGTAGTTGTGAAATTCAAATGAATCCACAGTTCGACCTATTGAGTCGCTTTTCTGCACCTCAAAGCTCTGGAGCTGAACTGCACATAAACAAAATGCCACCAAATGATGCTGATCAAGTTAAATTTGAACTTTTCCTTGTTTTATTTACTTCTATCACCGTTCTGTTGTTTTTTAGATTCAATTAGGAAACTTGAAAACAAACAAACTCTTATTAATAATAAAACTCAGGTTGAATTACAGTTTCAAACATTTTATTCTGTTGCATGAAAGGCAAGTTTTAATTTATTTCAACATATAAATCAGCTTTTAAAATCAACTAATTATGAATTATTTTTTCAAAAGTAAGTTTTTCTGAATTTATAAATTAGATAACAAATAAAATAGATAAACTGATCTAAGTTGAGGCAAGACTTTGACTGCAGGATTATTTTAGGAGATTCTGTGATGCCTTAAACTGAATCTAAAAGTTTAGCTAATTGATTTTCGAAGTAGCTGAAGAGAATCAGTTTTTGGAGGTGAAAGGTCAGATCTGCTTCGTCTGGGTAAATGTAAGAAAACATCAGTAAATAGAAAGTAAAAAGCACAACATTTTGAAGTTTAGTAGTTTAAGTGTTGACTGACTGAAGCAATGGTTTATTAATACGAGGAAAAAAGCTTTAAGCATCAAAAAACTTTCAAAGCAGAAAGATTATTACAGAATAATAAACACAAGACTTTAATGGTTACCATTAACCTTTTTTTGTGATGATTTGGCACTAAATATCTAACTAAATATTTCTTCAAACATCAAAATTATTAACAGTTCAGACATTATAAATAAACATTTTCCTGTTGGTTGCAGTCCTCTGCAGGATTTATTACTAATTTTTTCTTTTATTGGTGTTCTCACAACTCACACAGCTACAAATAAAGATCGGATGTAAGTTTTTATGCAATAATTAAATTAAACTTCATATTTTATTTATTAAAAAAATAGGTAAACTAAAGACAAAGTTTTCAGAACATCCATTTTGAGCTGATTTAGAGTATTTCAAAATCAATTTGAACTGTTTATGAAACTGTTGTCCTGTTTGTTAATTATCAAATTATATTAATAAACATTAGTTCAGTGGATGTGACATTTTCTCTTTGTACATAAGAACATTAGGTTTGATGGAGAAGCTGATTAATGCTTTCAAAAAATGTAACCAAGACTCAAAACTTAACCAACAAAAGATAGAAATGTTGCTCATTACCTACCGGATGTTGAAACCATGGCTACCATGTAAGCCAAAAACTGGTATTTACATGACTTCCTATTTTATCTCAAATAAAGTAGAAATAAAAAAATGCTTTAAACGAAGTTAAAACATATCAAATCAGAGCAGAGAAACAGACCAGAAAAGCCATAGGTGAAGGTGCCAAGAGTCAAAGATCAGAGACTATTGAGGTTTAGAAAGCCTGGGCCTCAGTGTTGGTTTGTTTCTTCCTGACGTACCTGCTGGCAGGTCGATGGTGGAATGAGGAAGATGAATGCAGATGAAGGACGAGGATGCAGAAATGTTTCCACAGAGAAGCCATTGCTGTTCTGACCAGAGAGTGATGCCAGTAAACATTCCCTTTCCATCCCAGCACAACCTAATCTACTTAAATCAGCCCATCGCCTATAAGCCCTGGTGATGGACTCAGGGGTCAGCCAATCAGGAGAGACCAGGGCAGGTGGAGGGAGTCCAACCTCTGGTTAAACAGTTATGGTTCCCACATTTGGTCACTTTTATCACAGCAGATACATTACTGAGGATAGCAACTTCCATATCAGAAAATTATCACCAGTAAATTACATTTAATTTTAGTTTTTAATTTTGTTTTAGACTCTAGCCTGTACAGTAAGGTCACTAATTATTTTAGACCATTATAATCTGTGACCAGTGTAATTGTGGCTATTTGAGGGTTAAATATTACTTCAGGTGAGATGTGACTGTAAAGAAGAGGTGGCAGAAAAATTAAAAGCCATATGACCATATTTGTAAAATGCCCATCATATATCAATGTCATTATATTCTATTCCTATTTTATCCTGTTTTTCCCACTTGAAATATTTACATATGCTGACATGTATCAGTTCAATTCAAAAATATTTTAAAGATATTTCCTTGTAAATGTAGCTATGATAGCTGTTTGAATCAGGTTTCCAGTTTAAAAAAAAGAAAGTCTATTTAGTATTTAACAAGTGATGATTGATTAAATGCGCTGATACTTCATCACGCCTGCACATAACGCCACCTACTGGGAAAATACAAGAATGGGTTGCTAATAATCCAAAAATCTCATTAATTAATTTGATAAAATTATATTTTTTAATTTTTCGGCCCCCCTCTGTAGAATGACATAAGCTATCTACGACAACTACAAAAATATTTTTAAAAACAAATATCTTCTGGTTTATTAACTATACTTATTTATCTCAACTAAAAAGCTTTAAAGAAAGATCGCATAAAATATGATGACATCTTTTAAGGGGTAAATAAAACATCATTTTAAAATTTCTGAAACGACTTAATTTCACTCAGGCACTTTGCAGTCGCACGCAGATGGGGTCCTCCGACTACACATTGCCGCGGTGCATGCTGGGTTCTTCCTTTCCAATCCCTGACTCGCTTCTGCAATCATGGGTAAGGCTCAGTTTTAATTAAAAATACTCCATTTATGTCTTGGTTATACCAATTTTTCATATCGACGTTTAATGCGAACGTCTTCTGAGGCGTTTCTTGTGTGTTTAGTTCAGTAAAATGCTAAAGTGAACGAGAAAAAAGGTTTATACGGCGGCGTCGCTTCGCAACGTGGAGCGGCCATAATGTAGCTATGCTGCTAGCTGCTGGTCGGCGATTTGATCTGAATGCTGATTTTAACGTTAATATTACTAACAGGCTGAAATTAGCGTATGATTATGTTGACTAACCAGATGACATCTAAAGATTTTAAATGGATCGTTTCTAGAAAGTTAATATTTTGGAGATATTAGTTGTTAGTTCGGTTTCCATGTTGTAGTTCTCTAAAAACCACTTTCTCTATTCAATAATACTTGTAGTTTTTTAATATATTGATGCTATTTTGTGAGCTCTGGATGTAAACATTGTTATTTTTTTAATCATATTGTGTGTTCAACCTCTGATCTAGGACTCTAGTGACCTGAACTAAGCCAGCAAGACAAAACTATTTGGAAATTTTACAGTCCATAGCTGTAGATAGTGTAGCAAAACATTTAATCCACCATATTTGTGTCAAAAATACAAATTGGCATATTGAATTACTTAAAATACTGTAGCACTGCTATTAGTAACTTAATCAAAAGCCTGGGGTAATTTTTGTTCCTCTGTTTGTATTAAAACATGAAAATTTAACCCAAAAATCACAAACATTGACTATTTTTAAACAACTTAAATATCTGTGGTTCTATAAATATAAATTAGTTTTCTGGCTACGTAAGTTTATTTATTAATAAAGATTGGGACTAGAAAAAGCATGTATTGCGTATCAAATGTACTATTGTTTGGTCAGTTGTGGCATTGGCATGTAAAAACAATAACAGCTTGGTTTGTTTCTAATAAGTAAATTAGTCAATAAAAGATCAATACATGATGTTGATGGTTGTGAGTGAGTCTGATAATGACAGAACTGATGCCACAGATGAAAACAAAGTAATGCAACGTATCTTTGTCTTTAGGAAAGTGTCGTGGTCTGCGTACCGCCAGGAAGCTCCGCAATCACCGGCGTGAGCAAAAATGGCACGACAAGCAGTACAAGAAGGCTCACCTGGGGACGGCGCTGAAGGCCAACCCCTTCGGAGGAGCTTCTCACGCCAAGGGCATCGTCCTGGAGAAAGTGTGAGTACAGCCAGGCCAGATCAACTAGTTTCATTCTCCAGGAGGTGGATGTTGCTGTCACACAGGAAATTAAACTCTACCTGATGCTTCGTATAATAAGAGGCTCTTGAAAAGTACAGAAAACCTAAATTTTGAAAAATCAATTTGCCTTATAGGGCTGTAGTGATACAATAATCTCACAACACGATATTCTGCCCACGATATGATATATATAGCGAAATTTAGCAAATGATACAATCCAGTGCAGTTTTGCAATTTTCTGAAATATTTTAGAGGGACAGAGTGATTTTGGTGACATTTTGTGACTGTTATAAAGTTGGATTGAATTAATTT
>CAEGAF010031237.1:0-12541 GCA_903067075.1 Micropoecilia bifurca | reverse complement strand
ACACACACACACACACACACACACACACACACACACACACACACACACACACACACACACACACACACACACACAGTGTGTCAGCACAAAGGTTTACACGTTTCATTTACATGACAGAGCTGCGCTCCAGCGGCGCGGCTGCAGTTCACACACAGAAACGGCCTAAACAAACCCAGATGGTGTGTTTGTGTGTAACCATGACGCCGCAGCAGCAGCAGCGCCTCCTGCAGGTGTTGCAGCTGTTTGTCTGTCTGTCTGTCTGTCTGTCTGTCTGTCTGCAGACCCAAACATCAGCCCCCCGGTCGCCCTAACATCCTCCGTCTCCAGGGTTCAGCAGAGTCTCGTTTTGCTAACGTAGTGAAACGATCTGGAAATATTCCAGCAGAGCGACGGAAACCAAAACGCTCGGCCTGCTGGAGATGTTTCCAGGTGAGACGTTTCCAGGTGAGACGTTTCCAGGTGAGACGTTTCCCTCCTCAACTTTCTGGCTGCTTTCATAGAAAGTCAAGCAAAATGGGAGAGAAAAGATGTTTGGGGATGAACTTTCTTCATTGTTCAGTCATTGTTTCATACTTTTTCTGTCTTCCTTGTTTCTTACAGTCCATCCTTCCCTATGTCCTTTTTCTTTCTTACTCTCCTTTAATTCATTCTTGTTTCCTTCTCTGTCTTACTTCCTTTCATGTTTTCTTCCTCTTTTGTTTCTTCTTTCATTTCATTCTTTCCTCTTTCCCCTTCCTTCTCTCTGCCTTACATCCATCCATCCTCCATTTGTTCCTTCCTTGTTTCATTATTTTCATGTTTTATTCATTTCTTCAAGCTGTATCTTCTTTTTCAAATGTATAATTCAATGTCTCCTTTTTTCATTTTCAATTCTTTTCCATCTCCAAATCTTTTTCTTTATCTCTTGTACATTTTGTTTGTTCTTGTCTTTTTAGCCTCTAATCAATTCTCAGAAAATCATTTTAAATTCTTCACATCTTTTGCAGAATTCTCTGCTCTCCTCATTTGCAGCTTGTTTTTCACACTTCCAGCCTCTTTATGCACAGCGATGCTTTAAAATAACAACACTCCGTCTCATCACCATGAGATTCAAACTAGGTTTTATTTTTATTTTTGCCCTTTCTTCTTTGAAAAGACCTCAGCTTCAGTGAGACTGGATGGAGACTGTGAACCTCAACTCTCAGTTAGAGGAGGTATGTCTGGGCTTTGACTGGGCCATTCTAACACACAGTGGGTGGACTGAGAAAAATGCAAAAAAGATTGACACCCATTTTTTTTGTTAAATTAACATTGGTCTACAAAACTAAATGGGTTAAATTTTCCATTTCTGTGTGTTTTGAATATTTTCCACTGGATTTGATTGATATCGACACTTTGTGGGTCAATTATTTACTTTTTTAACACCACATTATGTTTTGTGACCAACACTACACTGGTGTTACTTTTAATATATTTTAACACCAACACCGTTGTAAATGTTAATGTGACTCTGTAGTGTTGAATTTAACACCAGCTGACTTGGACACATAAAGACACTTTTGGGTGTTAATTAAACACTGGCATTTTTACTGTGTAGAAGATTATTATTTTCTCTCACACAATGATATGGAAAGTATGGATTAATAAAAAATGGAGCAATATACATTTCATTTTAGTCCTGAATTTGTTTGCAGGTTTTCGTTTAGCAGCTGGGAAGGGAAAACTCACTCTAGGGGTGTGAATACTTTGGCTAGAAGTGTGATTACTTATATGTATTTGTGCTTTTCTTCTTTCCCTTTCGTTTTTACTGCTCTGATGGTTTTTTGTTTTTCTCTTGATTCTCTGTTTTTATGCCCTTTTACCTTCGTTCACATTTTGTTTCTCATTTTCTGCCTGGGCGACTTTTAGATGAAATAACAACTGAATCTTATTGTGCGTCATGTCAGATATCAGAACGTGGGGATATTAGCATGTTTTCTGAGTGTGATTGGATCCATGCGTCCTCTGCTTTGGAACCCGGAGGCGACCAACACAAACACACCGGAGCAGATTTTCCACGCTGGAACAGTTGGTGAGGTTTAATGAGAAAATCTTCTGCCTCCCCTCGTCTTCACTCTTCCTCCATCCTCCCTCTTCTTCCTCATCCTTCCTCTCATGCCTCCCCTCTCTTGCCTCTTCTTCTTCTGCTTCCTCTTCAGGTGATTTATTGGTTTTCAGGTGGTTCCCTGCTGCAGGGGTTTCTGGGTGTCCAGTGGTCAGGTAATGACATGTGTGAGTGTCTGTTTTCAAAGCTGCATGCTCAAAAACGCACCAAGCATCTGCACATGTGTGAATATCAGTCATTTGTTAAATAAATTCATCTCCAGGTTAATTAATGTTTTGATTAATTTACCTGCCACTTGATAGACGGTGCTGCAGATATACACCACCTGTCAGTCTGAGCTGAGGATGTGTGTGTGTGTGTGTGTGTGTGTGCGTGTGTGTGTGTGTGTGTGTGTGTTCAGACCTGCTTCCCGTCTGCCATGTTGCAGGGCAGCATGAGGACCTGCGATGCAGGGAAGGTGGTGGACAGCGACAGGCAGTGCTGCTGCTGACGGATCTGCTGCCCGTGAGTGTAGACCCAGTCCTGCAGGAACAAAACATACTCCAGTTATTAATCAATGCGTGTTTATAAGCCTTCTGCACATTTTTACTCTTTCACTGCCAGAAAATTCTAACGTTAATCATGCATTTAAAAAGCTTCCGTATAAAAAAAATACGGCATGAGAAGTGTGCATTTCAATTCTGTTGGACAGTAGAGACTTCAAACTTTATAAAAGTAGTGTTTTTATATTGATTGTTTTATATTTACTGCCAAATAAAACCAGGAATATGATCGATCATTTTGCCCATAGCGTAGTGCGCGTGTTACGCATGTTGAGTGCAATCAGTGGATGTTTTATGACCAAAAAGTGAACGAATGCAACATGAAAGCCATTTTTCTGAGTTCCTCCAAACTCACCACATTTCTGAAGTAACCAATCAGAAAGCATTTTCGGGCATTTTGATTTGAGATCGGAACAGCAGCGCCGGGAGTTTAGTGGCGGTAGAGAACGGAGCGCTGCTGACATGTTGGATTTAGCTAGTAGAGTTTTGGATTAGATTTTTCGATCATACGTTTATTACAAATATGACGTTTTTATCACCTGCAAGACATCTCTCATGTATGTCCACGCTGTTGTTTCAGCCTCATCTGACCATTGAGAGGTGCACAGTGTTAAATCCTGCAACACTGTTACCTGTGACTGATGATGGCACAAAGCATGATTGTCAGGAATTGGCAGAACAAACTGCCAGAAGTAGAAATGATTTAAAGGACTTGTCTTTAAATAAAGGTGAAACACTTTTTGTGGATGGTTCTTCGAAAAAAGATGAATTAGGAAAAACTCAAACTGGGTATGCCGTGGTGACTGATCGGACAGTGTTAAAAGCTGGAAAGTTCCCTTCACACTACTCAGCCCAGGCTGCAGAACTGATAGCGCTGACCACGGCTTGTAAACTTATGAAGGGTAAAACGGTAACGATTTATACTGACAGTCAGTACGTGTTTGCAACAGTTCACACCTTTGCTCAATACTGGAAACATAGGGGTATGGTAACATCTACAGGAAAACCAGTAACACGTGCAGAGTTGTTAAAAGATTTAATTCAAGCTGTGCAACTCCCAAAACAACTAGCAATCTGCAAATCTGCAGCGCATACTGCAGGGACAGATAAAGTGTCCTTGGGGAACGCTTTTGCTGATAAAATGGCAAAGCAGGCAGCCGCAGGAGAAATAAAAGTGTTACACTTTGTTGGTCCTCTGCTGAGGATTCTCCTGACTCGTATTTAGGCTTAGGTTCCTGGCCTGAATACAACCCTTGAGTGTAAAAATATTTGTATTCTTAAAAATGAACTCCCAGCTGAAAATCCTTTGAAGTGGCTGTTTAGGAGGGATGCGAGACTTAGAACAAATATTTGATAAACAGGGGGGATTGTTAGGTAAATTGTATGATTATCAACTATTTGTTATGCCTTTATTATAGTCTTAGTTTATGTACCCTTATTATTTTAATGAAGTCTATCAAGAACATGTGTCTGTATTGTTAATTGCTCTGTCTTTCTCTCCCAGAGAGGCAGTGCTCTTAAGGCCCTGCTTTGGCCTGGACTCTGCCTTGACCTGGCAGATGGCTGTAAAACCGTCGCCTTGAAGATGTACAGCTTGGCCAGTTTGATCCTGGGTCAAGAACTGGATAATGTAGTGCAAGATAGAATGATTTGTTAGTTGGTGATAATCCTTGGCGCTGTAACTGTGTGAGGATCCTAAAAACAATAAAAATGTGTTTTCTACAATGTGCTTAGCTGCATGATTTCGGAATACTGCAAAAATATCTGAAGCTGCTGTAAGGCTTTATTTCAACAAACACTGTCTTAAAATAGAAAACATCAGTAATTATGACAAAGGACAGAATAAAATATATCCCAGATGACAGGAACAATCCCTTTTAGTCAGTGGAAACTGTGAAACCCACAGTAACCAATGATGCTCTGAAACACTTGAAGTTTTCTCATCCTCGCCGTCATAGCGAGACCTTATCCAAGCTGTAAATTAGAGAGTAAACAACACGCCTCCAACTCTCCAAGAGGGAGCCTGATTATGTTCTTGAACTTGTTCTAAAAATTCTCAGCTGCATGTTTACTTAATTTGCTGCAGCAGAAACAAATGCCGTGCCTATTTATGTCGCAGGGAACGAAGGCAGAGCCCTTCTAACCCGGCGACGGCTGGAGCTCGAAAAAAATCACAGTCATCTCGATGCAGATGTGACATTTACATGCTTTGTTACATATTACTGAAGATGGGGGTGGGGGGGCAGCCTGTTGTTTAAAATGCAAGAAAAGACCTGGACATTTACTACCATGAATTCCACTTTAAAGGGATGAAAAGAAGCCTTTTTTGTTAGCTTAAACATAAACATGAATCTACTTGACAAATATGCTGTAAATTAGGAGTTTATGAGAAACATTACCTTAAAATGTATAACCAAGGCCAACAACGCAATTTATTTACAACCCTATTCACAGCTTCCTGCGATAATATTGTGTCACACTGAAAATCTGGGCTTCGTTTCATTAGATTAATTCTTGAAATAATTGTTTTCATCAGAATCAGTAGTGCCAAACTGATTAGAACCCCTGACAATTCCTCTAAAACAAAACAGGAACTCCATCTCTTGCATTGCATTGGGTCAGTTTAGTAGCCACAGCCACTTCAAATTTCCAACCAATCACACAATATTTATCAGCCAAGACGTATGAAAAAAGTTCTGCCCAGAATATATCAAGAACTCTGAGACCAGAGGCACAAGAGTGGTATGTGTATGTAATAGTATTTATAATTAGGATATCAAAGTTTTACTTTACGATAAATTGTTCCAGTAATTACTGCGATAAACAATAATATTGTTGTATGGAGAGCTGCAGGGGCCTCTTTCACACGTTGAGTCATATTCTTCCATCTAAAACCGCTATTAGCTTGCAAACCTCACACACCTCAGTGTGTGAGTAAATATAATTTTTGTGGAGAATTTCTAGCCTTTCCAACAAATAAACACGACCTTCTGCGTAAACACTCCACATGTACGGCGACTGGTACCTGCCAAGTCATTAGCATGCACAGATATGGTACAGATATGAATCTGTGTGAGAGAAGCGAGAAGCGCACAGGGGAGAAGATTTTCCATTTTGTGTTTCGCTCCAGTTCTGCCCCCCCAACACCCCCTCCTACCCAGGATCCAATCAATCTGCCAGCTATTAAGTTTGTTAATTGATAATGCATACTAATTAGGCTGTGCGCAGTTACTTTGGAGACTCTGAGGAGGTAATTGTAGGCACAAGTCCAAATGGAGTTTAAAACAGTCTGTGCCAGGTAAAAATTCATTAGGCGGATAGATTGGAGAGGACGAGGGAGGAGGCAGGAGGCAGAACAGGTGGAGGTGGGTGGGGTGTCGATGCTAATGCCAGTCCGTGGAGACATTTCCGCCTTTGATCCAATCATTGTTTCCATACTGCGGCGGCTGCTCGCTTGTGGAGGAATTTGTTGCTCTGTAAACTTCCTCCCCCTTCAACTGCGAGGTCATCAAGTCGAGTTGATGTGACCTTTCAGCCGGGGGTGAAGCTCTGAGTGTTTTGGTCTTTGGCTACACATCTGGCAGCTTGCAATTTATGTAAAACAATGTGTCTCCTCCACAAACTCCAGACCATTAACTCTCATTGAAGCTAAAGTTGCTCCAATGTTATCAGGTCCACGTTAATCTGCATCACGTCAAGTGACTGTGGATTATTTATGTACCAAGAACATAGTCAGTGTTGTCAGGAGGCAATCTAACTCTTAAATATATATATTTTCTTTCAGATGTATCCAAGCACCTTCATTCACTGACCTCTACAGTGACCATCAGTCCAGTCAGCTGGATCATCACATTAACATTCTATTTACAATTAGTATCTGAAAACCGGAGGACCAGATAGGCTAAAACGTACATTCAGACTTTAAGCAGCTACCATGACACTGCAGTGATCCTGGACTGGGCTGAACCTCTTCCTCTCCTCCAGAGTGACAGGTTTTCATCACCAGTAAAGACAAACAAGTTTGACATCCGAGTAACTGCTGGGAAGTGTATTATATATTTTCAGTGTTCATTTTATTATACTGTTTGGACTTACAATAAAATGTAATACTCTACATTCAACAAACCTTTTTTTCTTATCTCAGGTTTATAGTTCATGCATTTAAACCCGACAGCGTGCGGACCAATCACACGGCTGACGTCTCTGCGATTTGCCTCGCGCTGTCGCTGCTTTACCTCAGCGGATCACGCGCGCCTCCTTTCACTCAAACTGGACACAGGCTGACCTGTATGGTTATTTACATCGACCTACTGTGAAGAATTATGATCCTTTGGAGAATCTGGGTAAGAGTTTAAAACCCCCCACGTTGGTTCTGGTTGCGTAGCTTCAAGTGAACCGCAGAAATAATTTGTAGGGAATTCAGAGGTCACCTTGTGGAGTGATGAGAATGATTTATCTTTGTGAACCAACAATTATATACATCTCAACACGCTGCCCAGCGTGTGGCTCTGTGTCTGTTTTCTCTGTAAAGTCTGTGGTCCCGGTTGGCCGGAGCGTCTGTGGATAACGAGCAGCTCTAACCTCATCATGCAGGTTCAGCCCAGCGAGGAGCTGTAACGCCCTCCGGTCTGTAACGCATCACGCTGATTTTATATTATTTTATTATTATTTTTCCGGTCACACGATACATCAAACCATTTGAAATGCGTTGTCTACTTAGTGACCAACCAGAATAGTTTCTGTGACAATTATTAAAAACTCAACAGACACGAAATGAAAGCTACTAAAGCCACATTAGCAGCATTGAATTAAATCTCCCGTTTGTTGAGCATCTCTACTCAGTGCAGCAGATTACAGGGCCGGTCCAAGACTGTATGAGGCCTGGAGCAGAATCTGACTTAGGGGCCCCTTTTTGTTGCTAAAAATATCAGCATCTCTAACAGCTTCTGTTTTAGATTTAGTGAAATATGGGAGAAGGGAGCAGTTTAATTGGCCAGCCTAAAAAGGTATTTGTAAATTCAAAGATTAAACTCCCAGCATCAGATTGTTGCTATGGTAACAAAACAATCTAACTATGAATATTGTTCTTTTAAGTTTTACAAAGTAAACTTGCCAACTTCTTAAAATCTTGGATCTAAATGTTAAACCATTTAAAATCTTTTAATTTATGTATGCCTAAACAATTGAATAAAATTTAACAGCATTGATAATCTCAATAAACTAGTGTTACATTTATGTATCTGTGGTCTGTTTTAAAATATTAGTGTTTATGGGGGCCTGAAGCCCTGATGGAGCCGCTGACTTAATTTGGATTAAACAGAAGTTCAAGTTTGTTGTTTTTAGACTAGTTGTGTGTTTAAATAGCATTTCACTGGAGATATTTTCCCGTAAAATATAATTACACATTAATACTTTTGCATTTCCTGTCAACTTTAACATCTTTTAATACAAAAACACGGTGGACCGACTCGACGCCCCGACAACCGGGCTTAGCAAGTTTTCTGGGGGAAACCCTGCTGTACATTAATTACAGCAGCAAGGTTCCACCACAAAAGACACTGATTGTGCAAGGCCCTCAGAGACTTTCTAAGACTGACAGCTTGTTCTACACAGATGTGACTGTTGGAGGGAAACATTCCCTCAAAGCCTTGGTTGACAGTGGATCAATGGCATGCACCATGAATGAGGAAGCTGAAGCAAAACATTTAAGCTATCTCACGAACCTTGATAAGAAGCCAGCTGCTGATTTTGTTATTGTTGGATGTGGAGGTCATGTCGTTACACTTTCTGTATTGTATGAACTCACTCTTAACAGTTTTTGGTTTTAATGTCATGATCCCTGTTTTAGTGGTTCCGGGCCAATCTGATGAAATGATATTGGGCAGTAATGCTATCAGATGGCTGACTTCACAAATGAAAGTCTCTTTTGATTAGACAATTGACTGTTCCTCTCAGAGAGGCATCCACAAAGACAATTTGCCTTGTTTAATGTCTTTGCTGTCACGATGTCCTGTGACCCAGGCATGAAACCCATCAAAGTGGGCACAGCCAAACTCAAAAAGATCTGTTACTCTCCAGCCCCTAACTGAACATTTAGTTTGGGCCAAATTGCCCCGCCATTAAACTGTGCACTGCTCTGAGTGAAATGGAGGAGTTAGGAATTATTCGTAAATCACAACGCGAATACTCCTCCCCTCTGGTCCTGGTTGTTAAGCCAAATGGAGATCTCCGCATCTGCAATGATTTCAGATGGTTGAATGCGCAAACTGTTAAAGACGCGCATCCATTGCCTCATCAAACAGATGCCCTCAGATGCCCTTGGTGGAAATGTATTCTTTTCAGGGTTCTATAATGTGAGACTACACGAGGATGAAAAAAGGTTTACTGCCTTTTCGTCTCCTTTTGGCCTGCATGAGTACAATAGGATGCCTCAAGGCTTGACCAACAGCCCCGCGACTTTCATGTGGATGATGATGTCTATTTTTGGGGACCAAAATTTCACTAGCTTGCTATGTTATTTGGATGACCTGATGGTCTTTGCCCCATCTGAACAGGTTGTGCTTGATCGGCTCCAGATGGTTTTCTCTTGTCTGGCTGCAAATAACTTAAAACTATCTCCCAAAAAGTGTCACTTCCTTTGTAGGTCAGTGAAATATTTGGGTCATGTGATAAGTGGGGATGGTGTAAGCACTGATCCTAGTAAAGTTCAGGCTATCAGTGAGGTACATAAAACTGATCTTGTGAAGCCTGATGGTGAGACACCATGTGCCAGGAAAATTAGATCCTTTCTTGGGATGGTCCTTTATTATCATCACTTTATTGGGAAGTGCTCTGTCAAAGCTAAACCACTTTTTAGCCTTGTAGCTGAGCCTGGAGTGACAAACAAAAAGGGACGAGGCAACAAACCCAAATTCAAAAGGGGTCAGGTTAAATTGTCCCCATCTGACTGGACTGATGAGTGCAAGGAAGCGTTTAAAACTTTGAAAAATGAGTTGATGAGTAGTGTTACCTTGGCTCATCCAGATTTTAATGCTCCATTCATCCTTGCAGTTGATCCCTCTTTTGATGGCATTGAAGCCGTTTTGTCACAGCTTCCTCCTGATGGAAAGGTGGCGAGACCAGTGGCTTTTGCCAGTAGGACTTTCTCACGCTCTCAGCTAAACTACCCAGCACATCGCTTGGAATTTCTTGCTCTTAAATGGGCAATCTGTGACAAGTTTAGCCACTGGCTAAAAGGGCGTCATTTCACAGTCTGGACAGATAACAACCCATTAACATACATACTAACCAAGCCAAGGTTAGATGCGTGTGAACAGCGGTGGGTTTCCAGGCTCTCTGCCTATAGTTTTGATCTGAACTATGTTCCTGGTAGCAAAAATGTTGTCGCTGATGCCTTGAGTAGAGAACCATTTGTTCAGACATGCATGATCCATCGCCTTGTAACTGAACCATATACCGCACCACTTAACCAGGTGAATGGTATGATGGACAAAACTGTCCAAGTTGCGTTTTGTTGTATGAATGTCAGCTAGTTATTGGGTGCACGGATGACTGCTGAGGTGACCTCACCGACTCCCCAGACTTCATTAACATCTCAAGATGTTTCAGCTGTTCTTGAGGCACATGAGTCTGGAGGTTTCAGTCAGATGAGAGCAACTGATCCAGCTGTCTTGCAACTCAGTGACACTGATCAATCTGCCTTTCTGCCAAAGAGTGAACTTGCTAATTTAAAAGGTCAGGATGGTGTGTTGGGCAGACTTTTCTATTATATGCAGCGTCACAGGAGACACACCAGACGTGAACAAGCAAGTGAATTACCTGGTGTTTTGAACTTGTTAGCCTAAGCTGATCATTAAAGATGGCCTGATTTACAGAGTCAAGAAAGTTAAGAAAGACAAACAAGTGAGCATGACAACTCAACAGTTTATTGTCCCTGACTCTTTAAAGCCAAAGTCCTCCAAGGAGTGCATGATTCAGCTGGTCATCAGGGCCAGGCCCGCACGCTGTCTCTCGCCAGACAGAGGTTTTTTTGGATTGGGATGGAACGTGACATCGTTAACCATGTGAAGCGTTGCTTTCGATGTGTGGTTGGCAAAACTCCATAACCTAATGACAGAGCTCCCCTTGAAAGTATTCAGATCTCTGAGCCGATGGAACTGGTCTGTGTTGACATTTGGACAGCTGAGCTCTCAGACAAGCGAAGTGTGGATGTCCTAGTTGTAACAGATCACTTTTCCAAGATGGCAAAAATCAGTTAGCCAAACAAGTTGCTCGTCGTCTGTGGCATGACTTCTTTTGCATATATGGCTTTCCTAAACGTATTCATTCAGATCCAGAAGCACATTTCAAAAGTCTTCTCGTCAAAGAACTTCTGGAAATGGCTGGCATACAAAAATCTCACACCATACCATCGGAAGTGCACATAAGACGTGCACTTCCTCCCCAATCCAAGGCAAGATGGCCTCGGATGCTCAAAATGCTAACAATCTGCTACAATTGCACTGAGCATGAAACAACTGGATTTGCACCGTTTTTCCTTATGTTCGGCAGGATCCCGCGCCTGGCCATTGATGTGGTTTTCCAGCATGCTCTGTCAAACGGCCCAGTTGTAGACCATCATGAGTTTGTCTCCCGCCTCAAACATGACCTCTCTGTGGCTGCCCGCATTGCCTGACAAAACAGTTAATCAGAACAAGCCCACCAAGAAATGTACTACAACTGCAAAGCTAAAGGCTCTCCTCTCGATGTGGGTGACAGAGTTTTGGTTGCTAATCGTGGTGAGCGAGGGAAGAGGACAATTGCAGACAAATGGGAATCAACAGTATATGAAGTGGTGTCTGTGAAGCTTGATATAAATCTGTATTGCATCAAAGACCCTGTCACACCCAGGACAAAGGTTCTCTACAGAAATCGTCTCCTCCCTGTCAACTTTCTCACAATTCCTCTTGCCCTTCCACAGGAGGAAGTGGAATCTCTGATCCTGTTGTGCCTGATGAGGTATAGGACAATGAAACTAAAACTGCAGATGGACGAAAATGGTTGTATGGATGAAGTTGTAAATCACCCTGACTGTGCTTCTGACATTTCAGTATGTGGTTCTTCAGCGGACATTGTGCTTCCTGTCTCAAGTGATGGGACCAAGGATTTGCCTGAACCTGATCTCCCTGAATCTGTTGCACTGTCAGGCTCTCCTGAACCAGTTTCCAACCTTACAACTGCAGCTGTCCACTCTGAGCTCATTCAGCATGATCTTTCAGCTGACCGTAGTACAGACACAAAACTGGACTTGCTCGTAACTGATGTTGTTTGCACTCAGCCTTCTCAGCTATGCACTAGGTCGGGTAGGCCTGTTAAGCCTCCAGCCAGACTTATATGTGAAATGAATGAACAGGTTGTGGATGATTCAATGTCGACTGTGGACTCTCTATTTTCCTTTGTAAAGACCATGTTTGCTGGGTAGATTTGTGTTATTTCAAAGTTTTTTTCCTGTGATTGCCTTGTAGAGCAATGGTTGTATATCAAAAGGTGTAAATGGCATCATTTGGGTCTGTGTTGGTAAGAGTATTGGCGCACTCTTGGTAACATTATTCTTTAGGGCAGAGGTTCCCAAGCTGTGGGGCGCGCCCCCTAGGGGGACGCCGTGCCATTGTAGGGGGGACGCGGGAAGCCGGCTGGATGAAAAACCCCCCCCAAAAAAACATGAACACTGTATTTGCTGGGTTTTTACCTTAGAATGGCCAACACTCTGTTATTTGTTATTCCTATGTCAATTTGATACAGTAGGGGCTTCTGCACCTCCCATATCTGTGTCATCTGTCACTTTTATCAGCAGTTAAAACGGTTTAATCCGTTGTTAACATGTGGTAACCTGTTTTTCCGAGCCGCCTTTAAACGCAACATGAGCGCTACGACGCTC
>CAEGAF010031221.1:0-33101 GCA_903067075.1 Micropoecilia bifurca | reverse complement strand
ATATTTACAATATTTGTGCTGACATTAAATTAGTTTTTTATTACTCAGCATATTAATCATGGACTTTGACTAGACATGAAGTAAAGCTAGGGCAGCAGAAATACTGCCACCTACAGGTCACGTAAAGCCACTGTGTCTGAACATTAGCAGTTCTGGATTAGCGGGAATAAATTATTTAATCTGATGTAGTTTAGCATCTCCACAGGGCCACAGAAGAAGCATGTGAAGGGCTACATGTGGCCCCCGGGCCTTCAGTTTAACACACGTGATCTAAGAGGACGGAGGCCCAACAGGGACATTCACTAATTGGGTTGGGGAGGCCCAAAAGCCAAACTCTCTCCAGAACCAGAACTCTCTCTCTCGTTCTCTCTCTCTCTCCTTCCCGCTGTCAGCTCTGGTTGAGAACTCAGTTTCCATGGCGACGCAGCGCGGCCTCTGATTGGCTGAGGGCGCAGTGGGCCGGGGGCCGAGCCTGTAAAGCTTCGGCGTCTCGGTTCTGGTTCTCATTTCGGTTCGAGAGACGAAGCGGCTCTTCCTCGCTGCTCTCTCCCTCCATCTTCCTCCTCCTCTTCCTCCTCCTCCTTCTCCTCTTCCTCAGACGGTCGGTCCGACTTCTCGCCTTCGCCGCCTCCATCATCATCCTCGGAGCCAGTCGACCCCTGACCCTCACCATGGCAACGGTCATCAGCACGCGCTTCTCCGATGAGTATCAGCTGTACGAGGAGCTGGGGAAGTGAGTACCACCTTCATCACCCTCCTCTTCCTCACTGACATCACACCTCTAACTTTCTATCTCCACAACCGATAATCTATCAATAAATGATCGATCAGGCTCATCCTGATTTAAGTTGTAGTTTAATTATTATTACTATTATTTCTTTATGACTTTATTGGACGTTCTGATCATTTTTAAAAGTTTCATGAAGCTTCGCTGTTTAAAATAATGTTCACATTGATTATCAATATTATCAGTATCGCATAAAAAACTTAAATCCATGTTTATCTGAATTTAATAATTAGATCATTTAAAGATTCAGCCGGTGATCATTACAACTATTGATTATAGATTAGAAATAATATCAGGTCTAGATTACACCAGGTATGGATCATTGAATATATCAGGTATAGATTATTGATTATGAATAATACCATGCACAGATTATAGATTACATCAGCTTTAGATGATAAATTATAGTTGATATGAGGAATGGATTATTGATTGTGCTACTGATCAGTCGCTGATGAACAGCAGGATAAATACATCGATGGACGGATGGAGAGAAGAGTGAAGCACCTTTCTGACCCCATCCCACTCACCACCCACCCACACACACACACACACACACACACACACACACACACACAGTCTCCCTCACACTTAATGCCAGGTCTCTTACATAATGCAATGGTGGGCGGCAGATTGCAGCTCAGAAGAAACTCGACGCTTTCAGCTTCACTTCACCTCAGGAATGTCTCCAACTGATTATTGATTATTGATCTGAAGGGTTCAGGTGGAAAACAGAGATGGTGGGGTTGTTGACCATCATCTCCATGTCAGAGTCTCCCATTCATTCATTCATTCATTCATTCATTCATTCATTCATTCATTCATTCATTTAAATGCAGTGAGATAAAGATGGAGAAAGATGATGGTCTGGTCAATGTCCCATGTCCTCAGGCTACAGATTCAGCCCGAGGTCAGAGGCCAGAGACATGACCAAAAACCCTAGAGCTCCATCCCTCTGTTAGCAGGTCAAAGGTTAAAGGTCAGGTCCCTCAAAGCCTCTTCTTTCTAGAAACAAGATGGCCGCCAGACCGATGTCAGCAGAGACCTCTGGGAAAACATCAAGACTCGAGAGGAGATGATGGACCGGGAATGACAGAACCAGGACGTACACAGAACCAGACCCAGCATATCTGTAAAACATGGTAGAGGAGGGATGGGGATGTGGGTCATCTCTGCATCTTCTGGAGGCAGTGTTAATCAATCTGTCCTACAACAGAATGGCCTAGTCAAAGGCCAGACCAGGAAGCTGAATGAACTGCATCTAGGCTGAGAAAACCGGACCTGAACCATCCGGCTCCGATTGACCCACATTTACCTCACACCCCAACCTGGAAGGGCTGTTTCCATGGCAACAGCCGCTCAACGGGGACGGGTCAGTTAGCTTAGCTTAGCTTTAACATTCAATAGCTCAGCATTCCTGTGGCAGCGCCCCCTGCTGGTCGCGTCACAAGGACTCTTTTCTGGAGGGGGAATGTGGAACAGGAAGTGACATTCTGCACTTCCTGCAGGACGGAGGTCTGGCTTGGTTCTGAGTCCTTCGGACCCGTCCATGTCTGTTCTGGTGCGTCCTGGACAGCAGGTCCAGACGTCCACTGGCTCCATTCCACCAGGAGGCGCAACGACCAGCTTCCTCCTCCGTCCCTCTGTAAATGCAACAACCATGGAACCGGAAATGCCTCCATAACCTTTCCTGGATGGTTTTCTCTGGTTTTAGCTGTTTTACTGGTGGATGGACGGCCCCAGCTGGCCATCTGTCCATCTCTCTGTCTGTCCTGTGACTGATCAGTTCTTCTTGTTGTCTTTCAGGGGAGCGTTCTCCGTGGTGCGGCGCTGTGTGAAGGTTCTATCAGGTCAGGAATACGCTGCCAAGATCATCAACACCAAGAAGCTGTCCGCTAGAGGTAAAAGGTCAACAAATGGTGGGCATGTTGCCATCTGAGTGGCTGCTGAGATGCAAACGGCCCAACTAGGAGGAGAACGGACATGATTGGCTGAAACCTAACAAGGTGAACCGTGATTAGCTGAAGCCTAATGAGGTGAACCATGATTGGCTGAAACCTAACAAGTTTAAATGTGATTGGTTGAAATGGTTCACCTGGTTATGCTGAAACCTAACGAGCTTAAATGTGATTGGCTGAAACCTAACAATCTTAAACATGATTGGCTGAAACATAATAAGGTGTTTGACGTTTGGGTCATGTGGATCATCTAAGTCAAACATGCCAGGGCAAATCAGGACAAATCAGGACAAATCAGGACAAATCAGGGTAGGAGTGTAGGAGTTGGTCCCTCAGTCTGTGAGTTGCTGGTTTGTTATGGTTGTGTCCAGGAGCAGGACCTCCACCTGCCTGCTGCCGGTGGTCAGAGGGCCCAGCAGGGGGCGCTGGTGAACTGGTAGCATGAAGAGCTTTTGAGTCCTCTGGCCTTGATAAAGGCGGGACAGCTACTGGACCTTCACCATCAGCTTCATGACAATTGAAATCTAAAGTCTGGAAAACATTCAGGGTTCTGCCTCAGAAAACTGGTTCAACTGGACAGGATGTCTGCCTCCCTGTCTGCTCTGGAACCAATAGAACCAGAACCTGCATGCTGGTTTTCTAGAAACTTAGAAAGTTCTGCTGGTTTATGCGGTTTTTGTGTCTCTGCTCTGTCTTCTCAAACCCAAGTTCGCTGATGGTTCTGGTTCTGCTTGTTCTGGTTCTTCTAGTTATGTTGGTTCTGCTGCAACTTCCTTCCTGTTAAAGGTAGGGATTTCAGAATGGGGATTGCTGCAAGTTAATGAAACCTCTAAATATTTACAACAATAAACTGGACATAATGTAGTGACCAGTTAAACCAGCCAGCATGTTGATCTTAAAAGAACAGACTTGAGTGAACTGCAGCTGTTTACTGTCAGAAGGTTTTATGTTGTTGCTCTAATTTAGTCTCTAGCAGATGTATAGTCAAAGCACGGCAATATTTACCTGATCAGAATCAAACAGAGGAGAGTACTGCCCTCACACACACACACACAGAGAGACACAGAGACACACACACACATCCCCCCGGCTGAAACTCAGTCAAGCTGAAGGATTTTTCACTCTGGGAATTTTTTCACTATTCTGGTTTTAAGATTCCTTCGGTTGCTTAGCAACAAGCTGCAAAGTTGACAGAGAATATTTCTGTGATCGTGTGTGTGAGTGTTCTGCTGCTCGGTGTTACATAACGTTCCTGCAGCTGTTTAACACACCTGATCAATCAAACATCTGCCGCTGATAGAAACTCTGACTGGATCCTTGATTCACATTGGGAACTCTGAGAATTTGGGGAACTTGGAAGAGAACCCTTCCCTTCTTGTCTGCCTCTTCCTCCACCAGCGTCTGTCCCTCTGCTCTTCTTCATTACTTTTATTGTTTATGTTTATGGCTTTTATGCAGAAATTTGGGCAAACTCCCTGCTGTGAGCTTTACAAAGAAAATTGGTCTGGGTTTCCCTGAATGACCCAGTTCCATAATGACCCAATACCACCGTGAACCATTACCCCTGTGATCCCACTGAAGGGGAGGTTCTGGTAGCTGCTTATAGATAAATCTGATAAATCAGCTGTTAGCGGTTAGCTGTGTATTGGTAATTGATTAGCAGCTGTTAATGGTTAGCTGCGTATTGGTAATTGATCAGCAGCTGTTAGCAGAAAGTGGACTACAGCACAGGGCATTCTGGGTAAATACAGCCAAAGCTAATGTGTTACCCTAGCGCTACCAGGAGAAATAGCTCATGGTCTTTAGCCAAAGACTAAGGAGAAATCCTCCAACCACTAAAGTCTGACGCCAACATTTTAGTTTCCATTTGGTGAAGAAGGAAGTTGCGCTCAGAGGTTTTCATGTTGTTTCCTTCCGTGGTTGTTGGTACAGCGCCCCCACAGGCAAGGAGGGGAACAGGTTGCTCAAAGGGTTTGGCTGGTTTGACTGAGAGCAGAGAGAAAGAACCACAGCAGCTGGAGTTGGAACAGATGATGACGTTTTTAGTTTCAGTTGAACCGGGTCAACTGGACCATAAGGGGAAAAAGCAACCTGAGAGTTGGATCAGAAACTGCAGTGATTCCTTCAGCTGCAGAGAGCGACTGAAAGGAGATAGTAGAAACTTTTGTTAGTGAGGAGCGATGGTTGACACGTTGCTAGAGGTGGTTGCTAGGGGTCAACCGGACCCAGACTAACTGAATGTCCCTCATCATCTTCATTGTCAACCTCTGACCAATCTTTTCTGTTTGTCCCCAGATCATCAGAAGTTGGACCGAGAAGCACGGATCTGTCGGCTGCTGAAGCATCCCAACATCGGTGAGTTACCATGACGACCTGATGCTGACATGATTATGAAACCGATTTCTGGTCACATCTCAAAGAAAAACCTCTCATTTTTATCATTTGTTCTGCATATTTATAATGCTTTTGGAAACAATCAAAACAATATTTACACTTTGAGGAAATATGAGAACATGAAGATTTCCATCAGTCTGGACCAGAACACCCAAATGCAGAAGGTTCCTGATTCCTCCTGGTTCCCGGTTCACTCCGTCTCTTTAATGAGTTGCAGGTTGAATTCCAGGAAGCCTGGTGGCTCCAGAACGACGACAATGATGATGATGATGATGATGATGATGAAGATGATTGATCAGGGTGATGATGCTAGTAACGCTGCAGACCCTCTCGCCCTGGTGTTGCTAACGGTAACCATAATCTGGTAGCTAACATCTAATTATGGAGGAGATGCTGTCGCCATGGTAAAGTCAGAGGAGCCTTCCTCCTCCAATCTGGTCTCAGATCTACTGTCTGTGGGTCTGCAGAGCAGGACAGCCGTGGAGTTCTGGGACTGGTTCTGCAGAACCTCTTTTGGGCCCGGCAGTTCAGATGAGGCTGATTCGCTTCGCTTTGACACCTGGAAATAAGAAGGAAGGGTGCCAAAACTTTAATGTCAAAATCATCAACAAGTCAACAGAAACTACTGGAGAAAGACAGAAGGAAGGAAATCTGGGTCCAGTGATTAAGTTACGGTTCAGGTGATTTGACACTGTGGGGTTAAACTACCAACCACTGGGGTTAAACTACCAGAAGTTGTACTGGTCTGGTCCAGTCCAGTCCGTTTTGGTTCGTCCGGTCTGTTCTGTTCTGGTTTGGTCTGTGCTGATCTGGCCCAGTCCAGTCTGGTCCGTTCTGGTCTGGTCTGGTTTTTACTGGTCTGGACCAGTCCAGTCTGGTCTGGTTTTTGCTGGTCCAGTCTCTCTGACTCGGTGGTTCCTTCCAGTTCTGTTTGTCTCCCGCTCCGTCTCCTCCTGGCTGACGCTCTGCTTGCTGAGGGTTCAGGAGGATTTCACTGTCTGAGCTGCAGTCTGGTTCACGTTTCTCTGATCAGATGTTCTTCGGCTGTGGACTTTCATTGTCCACCAACTCTGTGGTCGAGTTTTAGTCCTGTCTTATAATGCTGCTTCGATTCCGTAAGGTTTCCTGAGATAGTTTTGTCCTCAAAGTCCCGTTTTGGACGAACCAGGTTTCCCTGATTAATGAACACAGCGAGCTGCTGCTATTCCTGCAGGTTGTGGTTACATAATGAGCCGCTGCACTGGGCCCTGAGGTGGATTGTCCACCTTAGAGACGTTAGGGCGCCATCAGAAGGACATCGCAGTGTCATCAGCGTAAACGCATCACTTTTCATTCTCTCATTTCCATCCAGGTGGATTTGAAACCAGACGGTCTTTGTTTCAGTGAGTCTCCACTGTCTGACTCAGAGGTCTCTTCAGGATGAGCAACGAGCCTTTCAAAATAAAAACCTGTCTGAACACGCTGCTCTCTGTGAGAAACATTTGAAATGTAAAACTGAAGCAGTAAGCCTGATGAAGTCTGGAGGAGAACAGCCAATGGGAGAAGGCTCAGTCACATGGCCCAACAGGCCAATCAGCAGGCAGCGGCCTCGCTCCGCGGCCAATCAGGACGCTCTGTGGGAAGGTGATGCTCCGCAGATATGAGCGGTGTTACATAACTATGTGTGTGTGTGTGTGTGTGTGTGTGTTGCTAGGAAACAGCGCCCATAGGTGAAGGCATTAAAACCATCCGTCCTCCTACACACACCAACAGAACGTACCTGTGTGGAGCACTCAGCAAGAAATCATCAGGTTTCTCTTCAAACACTCCTACACACTGCAGCAGTGGGGTTTAATGTGTGTGTGTGTGTGTGTGTGTGTGTGTGTGTGTGTGTGTGTGTGTGTGTGTGTGTGTGTGTGTGTGTGTGTGTGAGTGTGTGTGTGTGTGTGTGTGTGGGCAGCAGCTTCTTTCTCTTCTGTGATAATATGAGATATTATACAATATAAGCAGAGAACAGACGCCTGCAGAGAAACTCATCCATCATCTCAAGACAACTTCCTGCAGAAACTCATTTAGGCTCAACGTCAGCTGCTGTTCATCAGCATCCAACCACTGGAACATCCAACCACCAGGACATCCAACCACTGGAACATCCAACCACCAGAACATCCAACCACCAGGACATCCAACCACTGGATCATCCATCATCTCAGGACAACCTCCTGCAGAAACTCAGTGATAAAATATCTGACAGGCTTAACATCAGTTGCTGTTCATCCAGCATCCAGCTACTGGATCATCCAACCACCAGATTATCCATTGTCTCTCCTTCCTGCTTCGTCTCCAGATCTCCTGCTGCTCTGTGTCAGACGGACGATAAATGAAAATTCTTTGAGCAATTCTTATTTCCTGATTTGTTCTCGTGAAGTGATTCCCGTTAAATCCATGAATGTCTTTAGGGTTATTGTGAGTCGATGATTTTTCGGCTCATTAGTTGTTTCTGCAGTCTGACTCTAAATAAGATCAATAATAATCACTGAGGTTATAACCAATCATGCAGCGATTGAAGCTGAGATTCAGAGAAAACCTGTTTTCTATCTTTCAGTTCGGCTTCATGACAGCATCTCAGAGGAGGCGCATCATTACCTCATCTTCGACTTGTGAGTTCACACCCGACTGGTTAAAGGGACTGTGTGCAAGGTTCATTGCCATCTGGTGTTCAGGCTGGGAACTGCAGAGACAATCATACACACAATACATAGCGTCTTAGCAGTCAGTTAAATATCCTTCTGAGAATAAACTAACTTCAGTGGCTGCGTTTCCAGTCACCATAAAATGCACAAATAGAATTTACAGAAATAAATTTCCTTAATGCAAACGTTGAAGCGCCGGCAGCCGAAAAAACTCTGGTTTTTGGCCCAGCCAGCATGCCTAGATGGGCCCCATGTGGGAGAAAGGAGGTCTGATATATGGGTCCCATATGGATTTGTCCGCGGGTTCCACAATGGCCCCACATGGATTTGCCCATGTTGGGCCACAGCCTACATCGGCCCTACATGGGGCCCTAAATGGACAAACCCATGTGGGCCCACCACCATATGGCCCATGTAGGGCCCATGTGGGCTGTGGTCCTACTTTGGCAAATCCATGTGGGGCCATTGTGGAACCTGCGGACAAACCCATATGGCACCCATATGGTCTGCCCTCCTTTACCCCACATGGGGCCCTTCTAGGCATGCTGCCTGGGGGGTGGTGCGGTTTTTCAGCAGTAGTGAAATTTGTGTGTTGGAAATACCGCTGTGACATCATCGACACACTTCTCTCTAGTTTGCTTCCAGCTGATTATTTGCAGCTCTGGCCTCCTTGGACTAGACCATCTGGCTCCACCAGAGCCGCCGCAGCATCACACTCTTCAGAAAATGTCCCATTCCAACATGTTGAATCCATAACTTCTCTGTAAAATCACCAACTACAGTTTCCCCAAAGCACCGCATGCATAGCTGCTCCCAAGTAGGCGGAGGTTGTTGCTGCCTGAATCAGATGCTGACGTCTCCTCTGATTGGCTGATAGATGATGAGCGCTAGCACCACCATAACTGATTTATTAATGTATGTTTACATCCATCACTGCAGGGTTTCACCCAGAAAACTAGCTAAGCCCGGTGGTTGTGGTGCCGAGGCGTTCCACCAGCAGTCTGTCGTGTGGAGGCAGCTAGCAAAGCATGGCGGGCTGCCAGGCTTATAATACACAGGAGGAAACCCTGTTACTGCCATTATTTTAAGGACTACTGTATAAACAAGCTTATCAATGAGTGTGATTTTAATCTCATTTCTTATTTAATGGAAACAGTTGGGTGTTTTTGACACTAGCAGAAAAAGTTTTGTGAACATAGTGTAACAAAAACGCAGCAAGTGAGAAGAACAACAATAATTCATGTTCATCTGGAGTTTTTTCCTGGCACTTATCATCAGTTTACCATCGTTTGATCTGAAATGATAGAGGAATGTCTCCCAGTGATGATCAGGGAGCCATTAGAGCTTTTTATCGTCCGATTAAAAAGCTCTAATGGCTCCCAGTGATGATCAGGCTGAAGCTGCCATGGCAGATCTTCTCGGCTCTAATGGCTGATAAAAGCTCAGATCTTAGACCGGCAGTGATTTACCATGTGGCTCCGTGTTCACCCTGCAGCCATCAGGATAAATCATTGATCAGCTCGTCCGATTTATCGTCCGATTAAAAAGCTCTAATGGCTCCCAGTGATGATCAGGCTGAAGCTGCCATGGCAGATCTTCTCGGCTCTAATGGCTGATAAAAGCTCAGATCTTAGACCGGCAGTGATTTACCATGTGGCTCCGTGTTCACCCTGCAGCCATCAGGATAAATCATTGATCAGCTCCAATCTGATCTCTATCAACAGGAAACATTCATATGGTTAAGAGGAAGTAGAGTCGGTCCAATGATGGAGAGCAGATCAAACCTGCAGCAGTCGGAGCTTCGGTGGCCGTTAAGGATCCGGCATATCAGCGCTTTCTGGGTGTTGACTCAGTTCTGCTGTGAACCAAACACCTCCTTCTGTTACATCACATTCTGTTGTTCTGCTGCTTGACTTTCTGCAGCCAAATCCAGGATTATTTATAGACACGTGCTGGTTTTAATGCAAGTGTTCTGTTTCTGGGTTTATTCAACACCTTCAACTCTTTGTTCATAATCTGACTTATCGTAATCTGACTCTCACATCCTGTAATTCTTTTATCCTCAAAGGAAACCGACGCATGAAAACATTTTTACTCTCAGAAAGAATCAAAACTTTATTTAATTAACTTCATTCAGTTTTATGAAATGAGTTCCAGTTAAGTTCTATCATTTCTTGATTGATTTATTCTAATGAGATCATGTGTGTCTCACTGTTACCAAGACACTTCTGATTATTTCCCTGATTATTGACCAGATTATGGGGTTTCCAGGGTTACAGGTGGAGAGCTGTTTGAAGACATCGTAGCCAGAGAATATTACAGTGAAGCTGATGCCAGGTGAGAAGCACACCTGCTCCTTCAAATGTCTGGAGACATGATGCCTCCCGTTATCACCTGCACTATGTGACCTCTGACCTTTACCTGCAGCCACTGCATCCAGCAGATCCTGGAGGCTGTGCTTCACTGTCATCAGATGGGTGTGGTCCACCGAGACCTGAAGGTATCATCTGACAGAAATGTTCTGGAGAAAACTGGAAAATGAAAGAGTCTGATGTTTGCTCACCAGAAATATTCTAATTGGTTTAGGATGGTTATTGGTTCTGCAAACTTGCAGGAGCTCCATTAGCTAACAAAACTCCTGCTGCTGTTCAAAAATACACAGAATTAACATTGTTAGCACCAACCATTTAAACCAGTGGGCAGAGTTAACATTGTTAGCGCTCCTGATGTAAAGCAGTAGGCAGAGTTAGTATTGTTAGCGCTCCTGATGTAAAGCAGAGGGCAAAGTTAGCATTGTTGGCGCTCCTAATGTAAAGCAGTGGGCAGAGTTAGCATTGTTAGCGCTCCTGATGTAAAACAGAGGGCAGAGTTAGCATTGTTAGCATCTACTCTGTGTCTCTAGCCAGAGAACCTGCTGCTGGCCTCCAAGTCTAAAGGAGCGGCGGTGAAACTGGCCGACTTCGGCCTCGCCATTGAGGTGGAGGGCGACCAGCAGGCCTGGTTTGGTGAGGCAGTCCAGACTGTAGTACTCAGATTACCTTTACTGAAACTTTATCATCCCTTCATGCTTCATTTAGTCCACGTACTCTGTGTTGTTGTTATAAATGTACATTTTGTTTATTCAGTCTTAGCTTTAGGGTTTTAAACAAATTTAGATTATAGTTTATATTCTGTTTATTTGGCATTTTTATTTCAGAAATATTGTCAAAATTATTTTTATTGTTTAATTTTGTTGTATTTTTATTATAAAATAAAAATTAAACCTGTTATATATAATACAGGTTTAATTTGTACTTTTTTGTCTTCCTCAACATGTTTTCTGTTTTGTTCTTATTTTCTAACTCCATAAACAACAAGGCATCTTCACTACCAAACTGGCTGGCGCTTAGCAACCAGCCCAGTAGCCATGGTAACTGCGTGCAGCAGATGTTGCCTCTGGTGTAGCTGTGTAGCTTCCTCTGTGTGTTTGCAGGCTTTGCAGGAACTCCAGGCTACCTGTCTCCGGAGGTCCTGAGGAAGGACCCATATGGGAAGGCAGTGGACCTATGGGCCTGCGGTCAGTCTCTCCTCATGTCTCTGTGTTGGTCACACTAAGCTGACCCACTGCATTCTAGGTAAATGTGGTGTTTCTGATCCTCAGGCGTGATCCTCTACATCCTGCTGGTGGGCTACCCTCCGTTCTGGGACGAAGACCAGCACCGCCTCTACCAGCAGATCAAAGCCGGAGCCTACGACGTAGGTCACATGACTCGCTGTGAAGTCATCGACACGAAGCGCTGTGGTTGGTCAGTTTGCTCTCCTTGCCTCCTAGTTTCCTTCTCCAGAGTGGGACACGGTGACGCCCGAAGCCAAAGACCTGATCAACAAGATGCTGACCATCAACCCGGCCAAACGCATCACCGCCGCCGAGGCGCTCAAGCACCCCTGGATCTCTGTGAGTGGGGGGAGGATTGGAAGATGATGGTGGTGATGATGATAACAATGAAAATGTTGATGATAAGAATAGTGATGATGACGATGATGATAACGATGATGATGATATTGTTAGTGATGATGACACGACCTCTTCCTCCCAGCACCGCTCTACCGTGGCTTCCTGTATGCATCGCCAAGAGACAGTTGAATGTTTGAAGAAATTCAACGCCAGGAGGAAGCTGAAGGTGAGAATTTTCACAATAAAGTGACAGGAAATGATGTCAAGGAGTTTGGCTGCTAAAGGTACAATTTCTGCTTCTGTCCTGCAGGGAGCCATCCTGACCACCATGCTGGCCACCAGGAACTTCTCTGGTAAGCTGATCAAAGGTCAGAGGTCAGGCTGGAGGCCACAGGGTTTCTCATTGGCTGTGAGGCTTGCAGGTCATCACCTCTGAACTGGAGACTTGTGTTTCAGTAGCTAGATCTTTAAAGAAATCTACCAATCAGCTGCCAGCTTTACACACAGTTAGCGGGTTAGCACTGCGTGTGTATGTGTGTGCAGGTGTGTGTGTGAGCAGCTGCTGTGGTCTAAAGATAGCAGGAAGGGAATCCCCCTCCAGCTGGACCAATCATGTTCAGTCATCTGCACAGGGTCAGTACGGGTCTGAGAAGGAGCTGCTGCAGATGTTCTACTGGCTCTGCTGGTTCTGTTGGACCACCTCCTGTGCAGCTCAGCGCCCCCTGCTGTTACTTTACTCTCTGAAGAAAACCTAACAATATTCAACATTGAAGTTTCATTTTTAGAAGGTAAAGTCTTTCACCCCGCAGCCATAGGCAGGGTAGGGTCAAAAGGTTAAAGGGTCAAAAGATTCTCAACATGCTGGGCTTTAATCTGGCCAGAAAGTCTCTACTACCAGAAAGTCTCGACTACAAATCCTCCCATGATGCATTTTTCCATCAGAGTCATCAGATCGTCTCCAAGCTGCTTCTGCTCTCTGCCAAACAGATCACAACCATCTGATACGGTCCTGAACTGGACATAAAGATCCAGATACTCAAACAGCTGCAGCTCAGAATATTAGGAACTATAAAACCAGAACCGGACCCGTCCTGGTGTAACCAGTAGAACTGGACCTGTCAGCAGCTGGCTCAGTGAAAGCAGGCTGGTGGAGATCAAGAGTCAGGTGCAGCAGAACCGGGCCGGGTCGGGCCCTCAGGAATGTGCCGGGCTCTGCTGCTATCTTAAGTTGCTCCTAAATTTGGCCTCAGCCCCTAGGGAGCGACCCACAGGCAGCCGGACCGCCCCCGGCTGCGGGGCAGAACCAGGGCGGTTCTGACGGGTCCGGTTCTGCTCCCCGACTTGCGATGGCGCCGCTCCTCTTCTCTGCTTTCGTTCCATTCTTTCTCACTCTGCTGCTTCTGTTTCTGTTCGTTGTCATCCCTCGCTCAGGAGGAAAGAGCGGCAGCAACAAGAAGGCCGACGGCGTCAAGGTAACACTGCTCCCAGTCACTACCAGAACCAGTACCAGAACCCACCCCACTGACTGCTGTTTGTTTCTGCTGCAGGAGTCGTCTGAGAGCACCAACACCACCATCGAGGATGAAGACACCAGAGGTGAGGCTCCGCCCACCAGACATGCCGCCCAGCACCAATCACAAACCTGACTCTGTGTATGTGTGTGTGTGCATATGTGTGTGTGTGTGTGTCAGTGAGGAAACAGGACATCATTAAAGTGACGGAGCAGCTCATCGAGGCCATCAGTAATGGAGACTTTGAGAGCTACACGTATGTGACCGCTTCACTGTCCTCACTGTTACAGGCTTTTATTCTGAAAGACCTTTTGGTACCAGGAAGACGGTAGGGGTCACGAGTTTTCATGAATTTAGCTCTCTGCTTTGAACATCTTAAAAAAGAATGAGCGTTGTTTCAGCTGCTCACGTTAGCAGGGAAATACGTTCTAATTCCTCAATCCAGCGATCTAAAACATGTGGTGGAGCGCTGCTGCACGAAGACGGCCCAGGTTCCTAAAACATAATTATTGGTTCTACTTGCGTTAAAAAACCACACTAACATGGTATTTTGCAGAAACTAAAGCTAAACTTCTACATTAACAAAGTACTTATTGAAAAGCTAATGCGACAGCGCTACACTACCACGGTACTTAGTGGAGGCTAAAGAGCTAAATTCAGCCATGTTGATACCCTCCATGCATCATGACATGAACATAATCTTAAAATAATTGATATTTACGAGTTTTAGCATGTTTCTGTTGAGCTTTGGTTGTTACCGTTGTATTCTTCTGTAAACCGTCTTGGCTTGTTGAATATTTTGCATTTGCTCATTAAAGCTTCTTCAGGAACTTTAATGCTGCTGCTAATTCTGGTCTGGCCCACAAAGTTCTGCTCTGAGGTCAAGAGATCCCAGCAGAACCTCTCTGGTACCGGCAGCAGAACCTCTCTTTCTGTGTCCAGGAAGATGTGCGACCCGGCGGTGACGGCATTCGAACCCGAGGCTTTGGGGAACCTGGTCGAAGGCTTGGACTTCCACCGCTTTTATTTTGAAAACTGTGAGTTTGTCTCAGTCTTGTGGATGGGCCAGGCCAGCTCAGGCCGGCTCAGGCCGGCTCAGGCCGGCACATGTAACCCACTGTGTGTGTGTTTCAGTGTGGTCCAAGAACAGCAAGCCGGTGCACACCACCATCCTGAACCCCCACATCCACCTGGTGGGCGACGAGGCCGCCTGCATTGCCTACATCCGGGTCACGCAGTACATCGACTCCAACGGCACGCCGCGCACCGCCCAATCAGAGGAGACCAGGGTGTGGCACCGCCGGGACGGGAAATGGCAGATCGTCCACTTCCACCGCTCAGGATCGCCCTCCACCCTCAGCAAGTAAGAACCAGCCGCAGAGGCGTTCAGGCAGGTTGGGACAGACCAGACTCAGCAGTTTGTCCCAGCCTTCCTGGACGCCTTTACCCTGCAGCTCAGCTTTATATGAGCTGGTAGACGATAAATGAAACATTGACCAGTTTAGTTTCCTCCAGTGTTTTATGGTTATGATGTTTGCTGTCATGATGCTTCCTCCACCGTTCTTAGCTGAAGCTCTCTTCATTTGTTCCTCCAGCTAACGTCCTCCTCCAGAGTGGGCGGGGCTATGATGGGGCTGCTGTCGCCTTGACAACAGGATGATTGACAGCAGGCCAGCTGTTGTCTGATACCAACCATTCAGGATTTTCTTTGAGGCGTTGGAGGAGGAGACTGCGGGGTCAGAAAGCTTCGGTCATCCAGCAGTGAATCCCATCACCAATTAACCAATCAGTCATCCAACCAATCACACGACTTTGTAACCGACTAATCAGCTCAATCCGGGCAGTGGGTAGGAAACCTTGTATCTCTAGCTGTATGCACACGGCTCCCCCTTGTGGTCAGAAGCTCTCATTGATTAAAGAGTGTGGTTAGCTCTGACCTCTTTGATGCTACTGAGCATGTGCAGAAAGCTCTTTGCTTGCATCATCATGTCAGATGTTTATTATGAACTAATCAGAATCTGAAAACCATCAGAACCAATCACATTGATCCCAATGAGCCTGAAGTAGTCTGAGATACAAGGCTTCCCCCTGCTGGTCACTTTAGGTATCTGCAGTAATAAATAATATTTAGTTTATTGTTATCTTTAGAGTTAAAATATAAATAAGTTGTAATATTGATTTTCTGCTTATGACAGAGTTTATTGTAATATCTCATTTACATACATACATACACACACACATACACACACCTCTACCTGACATGCACAAGGCACCCTCTGGTGTTCAAAGAGTGCAAAAAACTTCCTACACTTTCGATCTTCCACTAACACCACCCACCACACCTAGGAGGGCCTAACGAGCTATTTTAACGAGCTAGTTTAACGAGCTAGCTTAGCGAGCTAGCTTAGTGAGCTGTCTGCTGCCTGCTCCTCCTCCACGGCTCCTTCAGCTGGAGGAGGTTTATCGTTCTGGTTGAAATGTTTTCTATCTAGAAACAGGAAGAGGAAGTGACCTCAGGTCCCTGGATTTGATGTCTGTAAGACTCGTTCTGCTGGGAGATTCTAGGCACTGCTTTAGTAGAACCAACAGGTCGTTTCAGAACAAACCCGAAAACAGACGGCCAATCAGAACAACGGACACCAAACAATGGCCAATCAGAACCACAACACCATTCACATCAACCTGGCACGAGTACCAGTATCATGGTTGGTACCGGTACCAGTACCATGGTTGGTACCAGGTGTAGAGGTGAGTAAATGGATCAAGTTCTGATCCAATATAGTATTTCAATAAAACCTTCTAAATGGTACAGATCACAGATGTTGGGCTGAAATGGATCAGAACCAGCTAAACTTCCATGATCATTAAACACCAACAAGTTCTGGCTGCAGATCCAGTTGGACTCATCCTACACAGTCCATCTCCTGGTACTGGTTGGTACTGTTGTTGAACTCGTCTGGACCTCTGTCAGCAGAGCCACCAGGTTCTGTGGGTTTGTTCTGGATCGTCTATGTTGGGTTGTTAGGAACTTTGGTCGACCTGGACTGAGGCAGAACTCAGCAGCTCCCTCTGGAGGTTGGTTCTGATGGACCCTGCATGGACAGCTCGTGTTTCTTCCTCCTCGGTGCCGGTTCTGTACAGACTGTGTGACTCTCTGCATGCTGGACTTTGTGTTTAGTGTTTGGGCTTCAGGCGCCACCGCGTTCCGGCCGTTCCCGGCTCTCGGACCTTTCCGTTGCTAGGTTTTATCTCTGCTAGCATTCCTCATTGGGATCAATGGCGTCCGTTAGCCTTGAGCTAACGAAACGCCACCGATGCCACTTTGATATTCTGCCTCTTTGGACCCGCTGTGTTTGTCTCTGAAGCTTTCAGGAGCTTTTTACCGTCGGGAGAATGTAGAACTTTGTACAATCAGATTCTTACCATGACGATGATGATGATATTATACCTTCTTGTGTGGCGTTTGTATATTTGAAGCTTTTTAAGCTTCTAGCTTCCTGGTTTGGGTTTTTCCGTGTTTTAGCAGCTGCTGAATGTTTTCCCTGCTGCTGCCCTTTGGTTCGCTTCACACTGATATCTCTGGGTCATCTGGAGTCCAGGCTGAGGACACATGGGGGCGGGGCATCGGGGGTGGACCCTTATAACTGATGTTTAAACCACGCCCACTGATCCAACAGGAAGTTGAGTCAGAAAGCTGCTGCACCTTAAAGCTGGTACATCAGGTTCTGTTCTGGTGACCCGTTCTGTTCCTCCTTCATGCATTCATATCAGTGGTGGGCACACTAATGCTAATGCGCTAACAGCAGATCTAATTTTTAGCTTCAGCGTTGTTGCTAACTTATCTTGACCTAATATTCTGAAAAAATTCTAAAGTGCTAATTTTCTCAGCTGTTTTATGAACTTTCAGTTGAATAAGGTTTACAGTGAACAGCATGTAAACATCATTTTTTATGAACTTGTAAATTATAATGTCACACTTGTGTGGTGCTAAATGGCTTTAGTGTTAGCATTTGTTAAATACCGTGTTGTAGCGTGTTAGTATTAGCGTAGCTAACTTTTTAGCTATCGCTGCCCACCACTGCAGAAAATTTCTGCGCTCCTGTGCCGTTAAGATGCTCCCCTCTTTGCTGATTGGCCAGCCTGTGGATGACCCCTGACCTTTAGAGCCAGTGTTTGCTGCAGTGCAATGCCCCGTCTGGACTCCGGGTGGCGCTGCAAAGCAAACGGCTGTTTCCTACAGTCTCAGTGGTTTTTACTGTTGCACCTTCACTCTGAACTCTTACGACACTTGAAAGTATTTATTAGTGGTGAACGATGCAAAAATATCCGAGATGTCATTTTTTTAGAAACTTTTTGCTGTTGAAGCTGAGTCAATTCCTCTCCCCAAAAGAATCGTTCTGCTGCTGGATCCGGTTCAGGATCCGCTTCCCGACTCAGCGGCGCGGCGGCGTCATGATGTGGGATCCCACCCACCGCCGCAGCTCTGCGGACAGGAAGCAGGAAGAAGCTCCAGACATTAATAAGTTAATAAATGAGCCGGCTGAATGTATCCCTGCTGGATTAAGGTCCAGCCCAGAGAGCCGCTCTAACTGCTTTCTGTCCCCCTACAGAACTAATCAGTGATCAATAATCCCCAATAATCCTCTCAGCTTTTTCTACTATGATGGATATTGTTATGTACTGTATTAACTGGACTAATGCTGCATGCTCAGTGTTTACCTGTGGGAGTCTGTGTGTGTCTGAGGGAGAGAGTGTGTTTTTAAATAGTTTCTTTTGTAGTTTTTGGAGTATTTTCTTCTTCTTCTGCATCGTGTTGAATATGATTCTGTAAATAAATGAGATGGTCAAACTCTCTGCTTTGATTGGTCCGTTTCTTCTCCCAGTATTCACTCTAATATCTGGTTTCTATCCTCTGAGCTTTTGCAGCAGTACCTGGTCAGAACTGTTTAATCTGTCAGAGTTAGAAAAACTGCAGAATTTTAGATTTGTTCTAATAATACAGTTATTTCTCTGATAGCTCAATGAAAGAGGAGAAAGAAATATGGTAAATTAATAAAACTTTAAAATGTAATATAGTCATGCATGCACATGGATAGTTTAATTAATTAAAAATGATAAACATAAAGAAAATAAAAATATATACTGTAGTTGCTTCAAAATAAATGTACAACAAAACAAATTCATGTGAAACAATATTTAAAAATGAACAAATAAAGGTAGACTCTGCATAATGTAAGACAAATTCAATTAAAAAGATGATCAAATTAAAATAAAAGCACCATATAATTATCAACAAAGCAAAATCATGAAAATATAAAGAAAGCTTCAAAGTTTGGTTCCTGTGATCAGAACAAAATCGAGATTGAAGGATTAAATCTGATTAACATCGAGTGGAGAAATGTCCAGCAGGGGGCAGCAGCAGCAGATTGAGAGTCTCGTTATTTCTACTTCCGGTGGCGGAGCTTCCTTCCTTTCTGATTGTGCTCAGTGAAGAGACGCTTGTAAGGTGAGTATTCCTGAGAAATAAATCCGTTTTAATCTTCCTACCAGGTGACTATCCGACCAACCCAGGCGTGTTTTCTGACAGATTGATGCATTAAGATTCTGTTGGGGTCTGAATTATGTCTCTGTGAAATATTAAAGCTACGTTTATGTTCCGTTTTCCTCTTGTTTTTCCGCTGTGCCGTGCCGCCATGTTAGTTTCTCACTGTACGTCCAGCAGCGGGAAAATATAGCTGGTTTGTTGTGAAAGTTATTGTTTTTGAGATTATTTAGGGTTCGGAACGATGAGATGGGCTGAACACGGCGTTGAAATTCTTCGCCAGGTGATAAATGTTAGGTTTATTTTGGCGGTGTCTGAGGGAAAGCTAACATGCTAACATTATCCTCGCTGTGGTTTTCTCGATGTAAATGTAGAATTTACTCCAATGTTTAATAGCACATCTGAACTCCAGGAGAACATTCTGGTGTCAGTCCGTTAAAAGGACTGGGACAGCAGCTTTAACTGGTTTTTGCATCAGTTCTGGTTAGCATCAGTTAGCATCCAGAGCATCAAGTTCCAGGTCGAGGCTGCATGTGAGCATTGTGCCCGGTGCTTCCATTGCCGGACACCCGCTGGTCTGACTCTGAACCTGGTTGCTCTGCTTGGTTCTGAACAGACCCAGTAAGATTCTGAGACGATCCAGTGTCTCTATGATGTTCTGGTTCTAAACAGACACAGTTGGGCTGTGATGTTGTGGTTCTGACGCTGCGGTTCCTCCAGCAGACATGGCTCCCCGTAAAGGCAAGGAAAAGAAGGAGGAGCAGGTGATCAGCCTGGGCCCACAGGTGGCCGAGGGAGAGAACGTGTTCGGCGTCTGCCACATCTTCGCCTCCTTCAACGACACCTTTGTCCACGTCACCGACCTCTCCGGGAAGTAAGTGCACCCCCGGCCCTTAGCTCCGGCTCCCGGGTCCGGTTCTGACGGCCGCTTGTTTCCAGGGAAACGATCTGCCGCGTGACAGGCGGCATGAAGGTGAAGGCGGACAGAGACGAGTCGTCGCCGTACGCCGCCATGTTGGCGGCGCAGGACGTGGCGCAGCGCTGCAAGGAGCTGGGCATCACGGCGCTGCACATCAAGCTGAGGGCCACCGGAGGGAACAGGTAGCCTCAGCTGGAGGTCAGGGGTTACCGCCTGGAGGTCGGAGGTCAGGGCGCTGAGCTGTGTCTCTGTTGCAGGACGAAGACTCCTGGACCTGGAGCCCAGTCTGCACTCAGAGCTCTGGCCCGGTCCGGCATGAAGATCGGACGCATCGGTACTATTCACACACACGCAGTCGTGTTTTCCATTAACTTCCATTCATTTCTACAGCCTAACCACCTCAGCCCTGACCTCTAACCCTAAAGCAGTGTTTCCCCTCCTGGGGACCAAAACTTCCCCATAACCCAGACTGTAGATGGAGAGGTTCCCACTAGGATATAAAGACCTGGTTCACACACACACACACAATGTGTTTAGTGTTCCACCAGCTGGGTTCTGGCCCGGTTCTGGTCTAGTCTGTTCAGGTAGAAGCTGAGCTCTGATTGGCTCGTTTTCCTTAGTCACGTAGTAGTTATTATGGGATGTCTGTGAAATTTGTCTGAATTGACAGACTGGTTTGTTTCCTTGGTAACCATGTTTAACTGTGATCATGAGGTCAGTATGTAATGTTGGTGTTATTGTGCTGCCCCCTCTGAACACTGAGAGAAATTTCTGTCTGAACTTAAAACTTAAGTTTCTATCTAAAGTTTAACGTTGATGTTAACTCAGGTGAAATCTACTGATTGAGTCATGTGACTATTGAGGGATTTTGGGTAATGAAGTCGCCAGCAGAACAATACACATTTCTACTGTAGAAAACTAACAGATGCTGACATCAGAGATGGAGGAACGCTGACTGGCTGAGGACGGCTCTAGGTTTTATGTTTTAGAGGAAACGGGAAGATCTGATGAACTGAACTTTAAGATGTTAAAGTTTCTTCTGATAGTTCCTCTGATCTGATTTAAAGGCGCTGTAGACGTTAAACTACTGCGCTGTAGGCTGGGCTGAAACAAATCTTTACAAGAAATATGTCATCACTTACAAAATAATAAAAGGGTCATTTCAGATCAGTGGCTGCTGTTGTAAACAATATAGGTTTATTTTGTTTCCCATTTATATAACTATTTTCCATTCAGTGTTTGTCATTAACATCTGACTTACTTTCAGAGAAAACTAAAATAAATCGGAGGAAACTTGGTCACTTCAAAACTTTCAGTTATGAGAGTTTTGATCCAAAAGGTTGAAAAATAGCTATAGAATAAATGTTTCTGGGCTAGAGATCAGAGAAACGCATTAAAAACATCTAAACCACTCAGACTTATCATAATCCTGGGATTCCTGGATGGTTTTTCCTGCTCTGCTGCAGAGCCCCGCCCCCCTGTTGGTGGGAGGGGCATCAACCTGGGATCATCACAATTTAATGATCTAATGTTTAAGCTGTTTCCTCTGCTGTTCATTGACAATACGGAGATCAATAACCGACTACATGTTAATAACTGAGGGTGGTTCTGAAGTCTTCTATCTCCCTTTTGGCCTTAGGCAGAACCTGTCTGGTTCTGCCTGTTGCCATGGTTACCATCACTGGTCACCAAGAACTATAGCCCAGTTCTGTTGCCATGGCTGATCTGTTCGGTTCTTCTCGTCAGAACCGCCAGCCCTGTTCTGGTGAACCTTTAACTGACCACCATGTTGTTGTTGTTGTTGTGTCCAGAGGACGTCACTCCGATCCCGTCAGACTCCACCAGGAGGAAGGGCGGTCGCCGCGGTCGTCGTCTGTAATCAGCTGCTGGAATTTCACAATAAAAGCTTATGCTTAACTCTGAGTCTGGTTGATGTGAAAATGTTCTGATTGGGTCGAAGCTAAAACCCACTGAGCCCAGACCAGCTCTGACCAGCAGGTGGCGCAGCCAGCCATACGTCAACATGGGGTACATGAAGGTCTATGTTGCCTTTCAAATGACCAGTTTATTCATCTGAAACGATGAGGAAATGCTGAGTGATTCTGTTCTGATTAGCATAAATGTTAGCTCCATCTAACAATCCATTTCTGATCCCTGAGGTTTATCTCTAAAAATATAAAATCTACAGTGATATTACTCAGAAGGAAGTACATTTTCCCATAACCTCGAGCAAATGTAGCTGCACTTTAGATCTTTTGCAGCCTGTACTTAAACTAAATGTGATTTACAATGGGTATAAAGTTTACATGCCATCATGTAAAAAAGACAACTTTTTACACCTTCAATGTGACCTTTGACCTGCACAATGCAGCAGAAAAACAAACTGAAACCCCCAAAGAGAAATAAAATTACCTGGCTGCATAAACTCTTAACAGCTTGTTGCAGGACGTCTGGTTTTCTTCCTACCTCAATGTTCCTGGGAGGAGCCCGTTTTAAAAGTTGCTCCAATCAGTCAGATTGCGCTGCCTGTGCTCAGCCCTCTTCACATGTTTTGTGGGATGGATATCTAGACTTTGACTGGACCGTTCCAAAGCCTCAGTCTCATTGTAGTGAAGCACTTCTTTACGAGGTTTCTGTGTGTTTTGGGTCGATGAAACATGAAGTTCCTCTGAAAACTGAAGGTTTTACTCCCAACACTGACTGGTATCTGGAGCCTTTCAGGATTCCCTCCATTCTGACCAACGTCGTAGGTCCAGCTGAACACAAACACCCCCAGAGCATGATGTCACCACCACCATGATCGACTGTAGGATGTTTTCTTTTCAACAGACCATGACATATTTTTGCTAATGAAACCAGGCCTGGATGTTTTCCTGTCAGCTCAGGCTGACACGTTTCTGGGCCTGAAGCCCAAAAACGTGAAGAAGACTGTCATCTCATGTGGTATCCAGACAGTAGTTACAGAAACTCCTGCAGCTCCTCCAGAGCTGCTGTTGGCCTTGATGCTCAGATGTCCTGTTCTTTGTAATGTCGCTGTTGGGCCATATTTTCTCTACCTGATGACAGTCTCCACTGTGTTCCGTGGTATATTTAATTCCTTGGAAATTCTTTTGTGGCCTTCCCCTGACTGATACCTTTTAATACGGAGACCCCTCTGATGACTTGAAGGCTCTCCGTGTTTTGTGCTGGGAGATGACTGTAAACATGTCAGGAAAAGCAAAGGAGACCAGCTGAACTCTTTGATCAAAGACTCTTTTCCAGGTATGTTTGAATGGAGCGGTTTAAATCTGATCACATCCCATTTATAAAAGGACTTTATTTTTACTTCAATTCCCTGAAAGATTTCTGTTTTTCAGTGGTGTAAAGGTCATAGGTCACATTAAAGGTGAAAAAAGTTGTAGAATTATTTACCTGGCTGTCGTTTGATGTCCACAGCATTAGCATTAGCTAGTCATCATGTAGCTAACATCAGCGGCTAACATTAGCTAGTCATAATGTAGCTAACATTAGCTCCATCCAGCAGGATTAATCAGCTCACTGTTAGTTTTGGGAGAAACTGTGCTAAGATCTTGGCCTTTTCTGGGATGCCTGATGCTGCGTTTAAAGGCGGCTCGGAAAAACACGTTATAACATTCTAACAATAGATAAAGCTGTTGTAACGGCTGAAAAAAGTGCGGAAGACAGAACGGGAAGTGCGGGAGCCCCGAATGTATCAACCATAGATAGAAAGATGGCCACTTTGAAAAATAACAGCTTCCAGGCAGAGTTAGCCAGGCCTCCTAGCCAGGCTAACTCTGTGGACGGGAAATGACGTTCAAATTCCCAAGCCACCGGGCCTGGACCGTTCTCATTTCTTTTATTTTCTGTCCAGTAGCTGCCTCATTTTTATCAGAACCGAGTGGATCTGAACAGAATCAGAACTTCCTCATAACAAAACGTTATTTAGATTTTTTCCACGAGTGAACAACAGAGCAGCTGATTAGATTCATCATGGAGGGAAACTCCAGTCTGAACTGTTGGAGCGTTGCCATGGAGACGGCCCACCGTCGTCTCTATGGCAACGCTGGGATGCTGCTTGGATGTTGGTATGAAAAGGTTTTCCTGCCGTGAGCTGCTCCGGTGGAGCCAGTTGATGACTTTCTCAGGTTGATGTTTCAGGTTGATGGATCAGAGCAGCTTTGGACCTGGTTCTGGTTCGGTCCAACGGTAATTACTTAACCACTGTATATAAAGTATCAACAAATTAAGCAACATTTTGGTTGATTTACGGTTTTTAAGGTTTTTGTAGCAAAGAAGTTTTCTATCCGTTCATCTTTCCAGAGTTTCTTTAATTATTCGTGGACTGTGGATGCTATCATTAGCATTAGCTGCTACATGTTAGCATTAAGATGCTATTTTAGGCTAGTGTAGCTTCTCTGATAGGCTAACTGCTTTTAGCACAATTTGAATAAAGCAGAACTTTCCAGTGTAACTGTAGCTGCTGTCCAGCAGGGGGCGCAGTCACACCGAGCAACTGCAGCAATTCTGGCTGGTCCAGAGTCACAACATCAAATTATTTCACACACACACACATATGCGGCGGAGGGAGGAGATAATGACAGGGTGAAAAAGCCGGAGCTCCGGCGCTCAGTCAGTCTAGATTGGTCCGTCTCCAGTCTGTCCCTCCAGCATGGACCGGCTTGGTTCTGGACTGCTGGTCCTCTTCTTCCTGCTGCACGTCAGCTGCTGCTTCTCAGGTGAGCTCAGGTTCCTCTCTTCTTCTTCTTCTTCTTCTTCTTCTGTGGTGGACAGGTCCTCCAGCCATGACCTCTGACCCCTGCATGCTCCCTCCATAGGGCTCAGAGTTTATGTTTCAGGTGCTCAGCGAATATGAAGCAGCTCAGGTTTCATCACATCCTCCTGTGTGTGTGAGAGAGAGAGAGAGAGAGAGAGAGAGAGTGTATGAGAGTGTGTGTGTAAATCATATCAGCTACTGTGAACACATGCATCCATCCGTCTGGGGTTCCAGGGAGGGAAAACGTCTACTGAGCACGCTTAGAGCAGGGACCTGCAGGAGTCAGAGGGATCCTGGTGTTCCTCCAGAACCGAACCAGAATCATTTCTCCAACAGAACCAAGGTCCAACCCTCAGGAAAACAGCAGGAAGAGTAGAACGGATCCAAACCAGAACATCAAAACAACCTGGAGACAGAAACCAGGAAAAGAAACAACTGGACCCAGCTGGACCGAGACAAACGGGGAGAAAAATTTAAATTCACAGTAAGCTCAAAAGGAACCAAATTAAAGATTAAAATCGTCTCGGAGGAAAGAGGAGAACCAGCATTTCGTCTCTAGACAGACGGGTTGGTTCTGGATGGAGTTTAATCAGAACCATCTGGCTTCTCAGAACTGGAACCAGAACCAGGGTGTTTTTGCACCTGAAGCAGCATGAGTTTGCCTGCGCGGGCTCTGCTCTGATTGGTGGAGCTGGGTCAGATGATTTCTGGTGTGGTTCCAAAACAGGACAGGAAGTCCAGGAGATATGCCTCAGAGGGAAGCATCTTCCTTCAGCTAATGTCTTGGAGCCGTCAATGGACACCAGTCGGACCAGGTTGTACCAACGGACAGGAAGAACCCAAGAAGCAGAACCAGCAACTTCCAAGCTAAAGCTCTAGAGGAGATCCCCTGACACCAGAACATCAGAACCAATGGTCTGGTTCTGGACGGCTCTGCTGTTGAGGCTATAGCATGGACAGAGAGAGACCAGTCCAGTCCGACACAAATGGACCCGGTCCAGTCCCCAGTCCACAGTAATGAAGACCGAAGTGTCTGTTGTTTGGGTTTGACCATAGTCCTGGTACTGATTGGTACCGGTTGGTCTTGGTTGTTGAAGACAGTAGCTCCTCCTACTTTAGCTCCAGTAACCTGTCACACATGATGAACTCGCTGGCTGTAAGTGATGACCCACTTCTGTGTTTTTAATGAAGGTTCTGCTGAAGATGCAGTTGAGTCCATTTCACATTAACCGAGTCAATAATTGTTCTGAACCGCTGACGTTGATCTGATGATGACCTGGTCTTAAATATCCTCTTTCTGACTTTCAGGTTCTCTCCATCAGGTACTATCAGAGTTCAGCATCATTCGTCCAATCAGAACCGATTCAGAGGGACGGCTCCTATCAGAGTCAGTCTCTGCCCACCATCCATACCGAAGCAAGAGACACGCCCCCTCCAATAAGGACACGCCCAACAACTCCCAGGCTCAACAGGCCCCGCCCACTTGGAGATCATCCTTCAGCCATTCATGGAGGGGGAGGAGTCCCAAGGAAGAGGCGGAGCTCTTTTACAACGTGACTGTGTTTGGTCAGCACCTTCACCTGCGACTGCGTCCAAACTCCCGCCTCATCGCTCCCACTGCTACCTTGGAGTGGGAGGAATCAGGATACCTGCACTCTGAGCCAATCAGAGAGGATGACTGCTTCTACACAGGAACAGTGTCAGACATGGTTGACACGTCTGTGGCCATCAGCAACTGTGACGGACTGGTAGGTGGTTTTCAGAGCCGAACTGGTCCAAACGTTCAGGACCAAATGCCTGAAAGATGAGGCTGAAATGTTTTGGGGGAACATCGGCCATATTGGACTGGAGGTTGAGAAAAGCTGCCAGGGACGAGGCCTAGAGCCAAGGGTCAGGTGGTGATAGAGGATACGAAGAGGGTTGGTTTAGCAAAGGAGACTGGTAGACACGATCTGGAGACTCCTAGACATCTTGTCCTGGTCCTGGTTATGGTTCTGGTTGGTGTTTAGGTTGTGGTAGGAGTCAGTGTTTCAGGTCCTTGAAGATCCGTTTCTCGGTGATCTACTGAGGAATCTCTGGGTCTAAGGAGGGAGATGTGTTTTGAACACGACTCTCAGCATTCCGCCATACTGGCTTTGGTCATTTTGGTCTTCATGATGATGATGATGTTTTATCTCTGCATAGATCCCGAGTCAGACTCAAGAACATTTCTGTGAATGAAGCTGGTTGTAAACTGGGCCAATCCAGTTAGTTCTAGTTTAATGCTGGTTGCTACCCAGACAGGTAAACTGATCCAGAACCGGGTTATAGCAGGTTTTCGTGTCTCTAGGCAGGTATGATCCGGACCGGAGGAGACGAGTTCTACATTGAACCGCTGAAAGACGATGAGGAGGAGGGTGAAGGCGAGCGAAGGCACATTGTTTATCACTCTTCGGCAATCATCAGGAAACCATCAGCTGCTAATCAGACCTCAGAGGACTTCCTGCGAGGTGAGTCAAGCACTGGTTCTGTTCTGCCATGTCTGGTTCAGATAACAGCAACCATCAGGAGGTCAGAGGTGTTTGGGCTTACTAGGGGCTATCAATGTCATCGTTAAACCCAACAAGCCAATCAGGGATCAGACCTGAAACAATAGAAGTATGGATCAATCAGTTTTCAGTCAGAACCAATCACACTGACCCCAGCGCCACTGCAGAAAACAGACCTAAGTTCAGATTGTTGCATTCTGTGCTGCGTGTTAGCATGCTAACAACTGAGCCGAGCCGCAACTCCTCCACTTCCTTCATTCCAGCTGAAAGAAGGAAAATAAAATGGTGGAAAAGGTCCAGGAAATTTGGCTTTGGGCTCAAAGACTGAGACACTCTGGTACACACTGAGACGCACAGAGACACTCAGAGACCCACAAAGAGACTCAGAGACCTACAGAGACACACAGAGACCCACTGCAAGCAAAACAATGGAACAGAAAATGCTGTGAAACACATTTCAACACAAAATGCACAAAACCCAGAGGAAGAGGTTCCCTTCCTCCTGGGTTTCCTGCCAAAGTGGACTGTAGTGGTTCCCAGTGGTCTGTACTGGTCAGTACTGGTGCAGCCTCATAATCGTTCTTCAAACTGTTTACAAGGTAAAGAAAGATTTTCTCTGGCTGGTTTCCATAGCAACCCTTTATGGACGTCAGGGTTTGCTGGCTTCAGTGTGTGAAGTCAGAGGTCAGCCCTTGGCTCGTTTGCTTCATCTGGTTTTTATTTCCAGTGTATGTTGTAGTTAAAGCCTGTGGTGATAAGCTGAACTCTGGCCGGAGATCCACTGCTGTTCGGTTGGCCGGGCCGGGACTCGTTACAGGACTGACGGATTTTAATGAGGTTCATGGAGGTCTCTGTGGTTCTGCTCCATCCTGGAAACACCATCAGTTGTTTGGATCTATTGAATCAGCTGAGCTGAGCTCCTGATCTTCAGACTGGATGAATTGTACTTGCAGGGCCACTGCTAGGACTGCTGAACCCGAACCCAATTCTGGGTCCAAACGGGTCAGGTCGTCGGCGACGTGACACCTTGGCTGAAATGTTTCACATTGAGGTACGTGACCTTTCTGACTTTTGCTCTCTGAACTCCAGATTTATGTCGGAACAAAGTATTAGTGCCTTTGATCAGTTGAGCAGATAAAATCCCAGGAGTCCATCTGCTTCTCAGCCAGTCAGAGATTAGGATGAGTCACTAGGCGCCAGGAGAAAAAAAACACTAGATTATTTAATCTTTCCTGTTGTCACACTTGAAGTCCAGCAGCCAGCAAAGACTTAAACTGCAGCTTCTGGACAACAGAGCCGAGTTTGGTTCCATTGATCAGAACAAACCGCCTGAGAAATGATTGATCAGACCTAAAACCGCTCACTGCTGCTAACCTTCAAAGGTCAAAGGTTATCTTCTCCATCTCACCTTATGTTTTTATGACTCGACGTTTCCTCGTGTTTTTCTGTATTTCTATATTGATTAATTTTGTGTTTGATGTTTATGGTGTTTTCTGTGTGAGGCGTTTAGCTTCCTGCTCTCTGATTGGTTCTCACCTGCCTCTGCGTCCTCCAGGTGCTGCTGGCCGTGGATTACTCCCTGCTTCTCTTCCACGGCCGCGAACACATCCTGAAGTATCTCCTCACCTTGATGAACATTGTAGGTGGAAGCAGTCGTGAGCTTTGCATCCAGCCATGTTGGCGCTACATGAATGAACAAGAACCCAGACGTTCTGCTCTGGGTTCTGGTTCCTTCTGTCTGATGTTCTCCTGCTCTGTTCAGATCTGCTGAGATTTCCTGCTCTTGGTTACATTCAAGAGCTCCTCATGCAGATTCTGCTCATATCCTCCAGGTCAATGAGATCTACCAGGAACCCTCTCTGGGGGCCAACATCAACATCGTGGTAGCCCGGATCATCATGCTGACCGGAACCAAGGTACGGTCTGCAATGTTTCCCTGGGAAGTCACTCTGCAACCAGGAAGTCACTCTGCTCAAGCCACAGCTAACAGGAAGTCACTCTCCTTAGACCACATGCTAACAGGAAGTCACTCTGCTAACAGGAAGTCACTCTGCTCAGGCCACATGCTAACAGGAAGTTACTCTGCTCAAGCCACAGCTAACAGGAAGTCACTCTGCTCAGACCACATGCTAACAGGAAGTCACTCTGCTAACAGGAAGTCACTCTGCTCAGACCACATGCTAATAGGAAGTCACTCTGCTCAGGCCACATGCTAACAGGATGTTAGGATGCCTGAGCAGGAGGCAGAATAGCTCCTGTTTAAAGTAGAAAACCAGTAAAAGCTGGACTTGTTTGGTCCCTCAGTCCCAGGAGCTGATTGCGGTAGGGAATCCTCAGAAGAGCCTGGAGAACGTCTGCGGATGGTCGTACCTGCAGCAGGTGGAGCAGACCCAGGAGGCGCAGCATGACCACACCATCTACCTGACCCGCCAGGAGTTCGGTCCCACTGGCATGCAGGGTACCGCTACTTTACTACCTCTGGTACTGCTGCTGTACTACAGCTACGTATAGTACCAAAGCTACCTATAGTACTACTAACACTACCATTACTACTACTTCTACTAATACTGCTACTATTACTACTACTAGCAATAATAATATTCCCCTTCCTGTGCTGCAGGTTATGCTCCGGTCACCGGGATGTGCCAGCTGCACCGGAGCTGCGTCCTGGTTCTAGAAGACGGATTTTCCTCGGCTTTTGTTGCTGCGCATGAGACGGGCCACGTGTGAGTCACACAAGAATGGTGTTACTAAGGATAATTCTACCTGTTTAGTGATAAATAACTAAGGTAATATGTGTGTGTGTGTGCAGGCTGGGCATGGAGCATGATGGGGAGATGAACAACTGCATAGACGACGTCCCTCTGGGCAGCATCATGTCTCCCCGGGTCCAGGCCACCTTCTACCGCTACCACTGGTCCAGCTGCAGCTGGAGGGAGCTGCACCGCTACCTGCAGTGAGTAGCAGCAGCAGTGCCTTCAGTGCCAGGAGGGTTTTCCATTCACAGCCACTACCTCTGCCAACAGCTCCTATGACTGTCTCCGTGACGACCCCTTCAGCCACGAGTGGCCCGCCCAGCCGCAGCTACCGGGCTTCCAGTACACCATGGACCAGCAGTGCCGCTTCGACTTCGGCCCGGGATTCAGCATGTGTACGGCTGTAAGTTAGAGTCTAACCGGATCCAGAGTCCAAACAGACCCAGAGTTCAGCCAGACCCAATGTTCTCACTGAACCTGAGCAGCGACCCGTAACAGCTGCCTCTGAGTCGGTTCCTTCTGAAACCTCTGAACAGAATGATCCAGTTATTAACCCGAACAGAAAATGAACCTAATATAATCTGGTGGCATGGTCCCTTCAGCCGTTCATTCCCAGACTGGTTCTCTGTCATACCAGTTTGAGGTCCAGACTGGTTCTCTGTCAGACCAGTCTAAGGCGAAGACCTGGCAGACATCCTGGCTGAAATGTTTCCAGTCCTGATCCGGTTCAGAGGAGAAAACCACCAGAACCAAAGTCATCAGTAGAAATATCCAACTCACTGGGCTCAAAGCTGTTAGACCTGATCCGCCAGGAATGCTTCCTGTTATCAGTTCAGTTCTGCATCTGGACCCGGCCAGCACATGGACCCTGCCAACATCTGGACCCGGCCAGCAGCTGGACTGGAAACATCAGGAAGCTCATTAAAGTCCTGCTGGTGTTTTCCTGTCAGTTCTAGGTTTTTCCTTCATGGAGCTCAGTGTTTTTTTCATTTCACATTTGGAGAGATTTCTGATTAATTTCTGATCAACAAGGTCATGTTAAACCACAAATTCTGATCTCTGAGTGATCTGTGTCTTCAGTACACAACCCCTGACCCCTGCAAGCAGCTGTGGTGCAGCGACTACAACAACCCGTTTTTCTGTAAGACCAAGAAAGGTCCGCCGCTGGATGGGACTAAGTGTGGACCAGGCAAGGTGAGTTCATAAATTCATCATCAGTGTTTATTTAACGGCCAAGTTCTGCTAGCAGCAGAGGAACCATCCGGCACCCCCCCAACCCCCCGGTACCAATTGGTACCACTGCAGGACATGTTTCCAGTCCTTATCCACACAACCAGATGTGTCACCAAGGCAGCTGTCTGTGTTGCAGCACTGTTTCAAAGGCTTCTGCATCAAGTTGACCCCAAACCTCCTGAAACAACATGGAAACTGGGGACGCTGGAGTCCATTCGGCAGCTGCTCCCGGACCTGCGGGGGCGGGGTCCGGTTCCGGACCAGACAGTGTGATAACCCCCCGTGAGTGACCAGCAGTGATGCCAATCACCGGCTGCACCAATTAGACACACTTACCTGTCGGTGTTCTCAGTCCAGCCAACGGAGGGCGCACCTGCTACGGGAACAGCTATGAGTTCCAGCTGTGCAGCCAGGAGAACTGCCCCCCCCTCACCGACTTCAGGTCAGGAGCTGGTTCTGTCCTCTGGCTGACCGGATCAGAAGTTGGTTCTGTCCGCAGGCTGAACGGATCAGAACATCTGAAGTGTTGTGTTTCAGGGAGGATCAGTGTAAAGCCTGGAATCCATTCCTGGAGCATGAAGGAATGAAGCATCATTGGCGTCCATATGAGCATCCTGACCGTAAATACACACACTCAGACACACAAGTTAGCATGATGCTAGTTGCAGACACGTCTACGCTAACATGATGCTCGAAACAGGCCCACTGCTATGCTATCTTGCTGCCAGTAAAAGACATATTGCTATGCTACCAAGATGTCATAAAAGAAAACAGTTATGCTAATGTCATGTCAGTAACAGACACTCTGCTATGCTAACATGATGCCAGTAAACAGGAACTAAGCTGTTCCTGGCTGCTGCTGATATAAACAGATGTGTTTTAAGACCTTTGGGTTCATATTTCAATGGAATCTCTTCTCATTGTGGGGACATTGTGTAATGCTGTGGGACGGACCAGATCTGGGTTCAACTTCAGTCTAATGTCCCTGGAATGCACTCTGTAATTCACGGTCCTCACAAATACCAAAGACTGACCTGTGTGTATGAGTGTGTTTGTACTTGTTTAGGCTAACTCTTCAAGACCTGTTCTGGGGTTTTCACGTGTCTTCTGAGGACCGATGACGGAGTACAAAGACTGGATTAAAATGTTAATGAAGTTAATTTCAGGGTCTGTAATTAACTGCTCACATTTAAATCTAAAATAATACATCAATAAGTAACACTTCCAATTCAAGTGTTAAACCGCTGCTAAATTATTGAATAAATAGACATATGAGCTCAACAAAGATATTTATAGTTTTTTCTTTTCTTTCTTTCTATATCGTAAACAGTGAAAAAAAATTGACCACCATTGCTGTTGTTAATACCAGAAATGTGCAAATATAAAGGTTCTGACTCAGGACTTCTGTATAGAAAACCCCCCAACAAAAAAACAGTTAATTCCGTTAAAATTTTTAAAACATTAAACTCTATTAAATCCATCAATCTAATTAATTAATTAAAATTCGGACCAAAGCAAGGTCTGAATTATCCTAATGTGGCGATAAATACATGCATACAATGCATGTGTGTACATTATTGGGAATAACACATAGATAAGAACACTTTCACTACTTTCACCCACAAATAGAGGTCAGTGGGGAAAGTGAGGACATTTTTGTGGTCCTCACTTTTTTTGCAACTCTACTAGTTTACATAGCTTTAAAGGTAAGCAGTAGATTAAGTTCTGGTTAGGGTTAGTTATGACTAAACTAGTACTGGTTTAGTGTCCAGGTTATGCACAAATGCAGTTAGTAAAATTAATTTAAGTCAATGCAAAGTCCTCAGTTTGTATAGAAGTACATGGATGTGTGCGTGCATGTGTGCTCTCACATGTTAAAGTCATCAGACAGGAATCTGTTGCTGGAAGGAAACTATGAGCCTCTCCTCCCTTTAACTCTTCATCATCTGAGAATAATTTAGTGTCTGCAGGATTTTTATGATCATCTTCAGATATTCCACCTTAAATCTCTCTAAGCCTGTGTGTGTGTGTGTGTGTGTGTGTGTGTGTGTGTGTGTGTGTGTGTGTGTGTGTGTGTGTGTGTGTGTGTGTGT
>CAEGAF010031213.1:0-11626 GCA_903067075.1 Micropoecilia bifurca | reverse complement strand
TGGGTCAATTATTTACTTATTTAACACCACATTGTGTTTTGTGATCAACACTACACTGGTGTTACTTTTAATATATTATAACACCAGCACTGTTGTAAATGTTAATGTGACACTCTGTAGTGTTGAATTTAACACCAGCTGACTTGGACACATATAAACACTTTTGGGTGTTAATTCAACACTGGCATTTTTACTGTGTAGTTATGATAAAGTGAGCCGTTGACTGTAAGCCACATGAAACGTCAACACATCGCTCAACCCAAGATGGCGTGAAGCAAGAGCAGAGAAAGACATCAGAAATATTCTGCTTTTTAATATATAATCCACAAATACATGGAACTATTAAATAAAACTCTTGAGTTAGAATGAGCAGTATGCTGGTATGATTTAACTGTGGATGTATTGCAAGACTCCATGAAAAAAGAAGAAAATCCTTGTTTCAGTTTGTCATTATCAAACTGTTTTTAACATTTTTTTTAAGCTAGATACAATAAACATGTCCGTATTGTTTGTTATTCCTGACTTTCAGAGACATCACAGCGACACCTTTCACAAAACTCCACTGATAAATATTAAAGCAGAAACCTCTCAGCACGACGACAGGCTGCAGTGATAGAAACACTCAAGCTAAGTGCAACAGAGAACTGATTGTGGAGACTTTGGGTGATCTGTGCACATATGTGTGTATTTATAGCAGACAACTTAAGCAGAGTCTCCAGGCTGGTCTGACATCATCCCCACAGCTGTTGGCACCAATGAGGTCTCTGCAGTTGTAGATGGATAATATGACTCACATTTTGAAACAGAAGGACTCAATATTGTGGCGAATAAATATGAAGTTATTTCTTTTTCCAGATTCTCATCTGAGCTTCAACTACAAACACGAATCATGTCAACCCCACGGTTTATTTTTTCTTTCTGCACTTAGTGCTCATCACTTTTTAAAAGTAAATGAGTTGCAATATTAATGAAGGAGAAAATTTCGAGATGAGCTCATAAACATAACAAAGAGTATAGATTTTTTTTTTTAAAGGCACATTTTTAAATAGTAAGCGGACTTTATTTGAAGAATTAATTTTTCAATAAGATCTACAGGATTATTTGCTTCTGACTGATAATAAGTTTCTAAAAAGAATAAAAGCATAAAAAAGACATTTGAAATCTTCTCTCCAGGTTAACTGCAAGAGTTTGAAGATTAAATTCATTTCCAGCTTAACTGGCATCTGAAAATGTTGGCCTAAAAACACCATGCAGCAAAACATGAGCGCAATTTAGAAATCAGAGGTTTGCTAAGAAGGGCGTTTCTCCCTGTTTGTATTCAAGTGCTTATAAATTTAATTAGCTATCTGGTGGTGGTCCGCTGTCCTGGGCCGAGCTCGAACATTAGCTTTATGTACCAACTAATATGATTTTATACTAAAATAATGAAACAAAGAGAGTGATTTTAACCTCACTTCAAAAATGTTGAAACACATTCTGCCTATTTATTTTCTGTGGCGGTTCCCACAGCAAATAGTATCAAACAGTACAATTAGAGTGAAGAATGTAAGAAGCTGATAAAGAAATGATGTGGATTTGTTTAACCCTTGTAAACCTGGTTCTGATGTGGGTTGTCGTTGCCCCTGCGGGTAAGGCCCGGTATCACTAAGCTCCCTGTCGGCCCTCAGAGCCATCTCTGCCTTTGTCCTTTCCTCTGCTGAGTCAAAAACGGATACCAGCCACAGGTGGTCTCTGTGCTTTATTGGTTCTGACGCACATCTCTTGCCTTAAGAGCTTAGGGAGACAATTAAAAATTCATAGGGACAATGAAACGAGAGGGAATTAAAAACAAAAACTAAAAAAAAAAAAAAACAAATAGGATAAACAAGAAAGCATAACCTTGCAGAGGCTCTAAAGTTCCCTGACCTATCATCTACAGTGTTTCTTGCTGGAGGCATCTCTGTGCCTATGAATGTGTGGTTGTGGTACAAGTGCAGCGGCACAGGGAGTCTAAAGTAAAAAATGTAGTTGCCTTGTTAATAATACAAAGGAGGAAGAAACCTTTAACACCTGTCAACCAGACATGTTCCTTTAAGCACCTGAACTTTGTGACTGAGAGTATAGCTCAGCTCTGCTGTGCGACTGGTCGAGCCATTTCAGTCTCTCACGGTATTACCGGAGATTTGCCCACATTTAAATTATTCTGACTAACAAATAACCACTTATTTGTTTACCTGCAAATCAGTGTTTTTGCTATTTGTATGCAGCTAATATTTTCCACTCTGTAAGACACAATGTAGCTTTAATGGAGCATATTGTTAATGGCATAGATAGAGCATTTTATTCAGATTTGTGTCCCTCCTGCAGCCCTCCATGTGGTTATATTGTGGTGTCCTTGTTGCAGAAGCACTACCAGTATGAAAAGTACCATGCTAATGTGTGTTTGTGGGCTGTATGAGAGTGTGTAAGAGTTGGAGTTTGGTGTTTTAAGTTCTGCATACTATTTCACACCCAAAATATCAATACTGCGTTTGTGGTCTTTTTCATTGGATCTCAGCTCCTCAGACGTTTCACATATTTGAAGATTCTTTAACATGGATACCAGATAACATGTAAGGTAAAAATAACAATAATAATAATGTTAAAATAGTACACAAAGTATTCACGTGGGAATCTTCGTCCACTTCATTATAGCTTTCACTGTGCTTGGGCGTTAGCTTGAGTCGGTCCATTACCGATTCAAACACCAGTCGCTGTCAGACGTTCGTAAGAAAAACATGAAACGTAGGAAAGAGTTCGCAGACAGGGCCAGACTTTGCATGCTGACAAACAATAAATTTCTGGAAAACAAAACGCTGTGTTGCTGTGAGCGACTTACAATCTAACAAAAGACGTGACCGTCTGCGATGTCAAACACTCGTTTCAATGACATGCATGTTTAATTTTTTTGAGGCTCAAAAGTTCTCCATGTTTGAAACTGATTATTAATTACCTAAAATCAAAATTGTAGAGAAGAAAAAATATTTCTGGAATCTTATTTGGCATAGTGTTAACACATCAACACGTTTGTACTGTTCATCTGTTTAATTTAATTGTAAACAACTCTTTATCCTTTAGAGGATAACAAATTAGAGAAAAACACTCCCTCGCATCTCCAGTGTGTCCTCAGCTGGCCTCTCACATGCCTCCATTTTGGTAGTAAATAAAATATCCTTATTTCAAGGGGATTCTTCCATAATGAACAATGCTTCTATTGTTATTTATTGATCTACAATAAAAACTTCTCGGCTGAATTTTATTGTATTTCTTTAGTGTTTATTTTTATGCAAAACAATAGTTTTGTGGGCACCACCAAGCTGTTTTATTTTGGTTAACAGGTTTGAAAATAGCTTGTTTGGCAATCAGAGTAGATTTTCTTACAAGTGCTGAACTATTAGGACTAAGAGACACATTATTTTCACTCGCCCACTGGGTATAATTTCAAGAGTAGCTTTTTGCTAAATTACTTCGAAAGCTGCCTAAAAGCAAAGTGTTAAATGTTTAATGTTTCACTTCACTTTAAGATTGTTTTATTCATATTGCTCTGTTTGAATGTCATCACTAAAAGAGTTTTCATATCAAGGCATCAAATAGTTTTGCCACAGTAAAACCTTCCAACCTAATCCCAGATACTGCCACAGACTTTTCATAAGTGCAGTTCACCCAAAATAAACGGCATGTATGAGTTTAGTGTTTCTGGGTGGGTGAAATTGAAAGAAAAAAAAACAATAAAGGATTGTTTTTTTTAAGCTATATTTAACCATGCAAATCAACTTGTTTAATATTTAATTATTTTCTTAAAGGGACAGTGCAGAGTTTCAGAAGTGGGGCTGTGTGAATTATCAGAGTATATGAGTGGATTGTCCATCTTTGGTGGAGTGTTAGTGTCTCTGCTGGACAGTCCATGAAGTTGTGTCCTTGTCACTTTCCACTCAGCAGGAACTGAGTGTCTGGTGTCTTTTTTTTTAGCTGTTCAGTTATCTGCATCATATCAATGTCATCTTATCTTTCTGGAAAATATAAAGCTCATTTCTGTGAGATTCGCTTTTATCTGGTGTTTTTAAATGTAGCTCATAGGAAAGTCTTAGCTGATCTGTCAGATTGGTGCAACAAGCATCCCAAGTATATTACCAGTGATAAAGCAAACAATAATGTGATACAAAGATGGGTTGCACTGTGGCTCACACTAATAATATATTTTGAGGTTTAGATTGTTTCATAAGGCTGAAACCTGGGCAGGTTGAGCTCTGGAGTCAGCAGGGCTGATGTTACCTTTCATACTGACCACTCAACCTTACTGTGCTATCTGCAATTCTGCCTTTAAGCAGTAGGTGTCGCTACAGTGGAAATCTGCTTATATTCAACAGATAGAAGATGACAAATCAGAGGAGATCTACTGAGATTGGCATTTTGACAAATTGCTTTTGAACTTTCTAAAACATTTTGCAATAAATATTCCGTCTTTTATATTCAGCTGAACGTTCATCTGTGAAAATTAAAGTTCTTGCAGAGATTACCATCTGACCTTTTCTGATCAGCCACCCGCTTGACATGCAAAACATATCCATTAGCTCACTGGGATATTTGTTTATTCAAACATTTCTTAAAATATTGTCTTCTGCAGGTAAAATACTGGCAGCTATTTCACAGCTATTTCTTCAAACATCTGAATTATTCTTTAATCTTTAAATAACGGCAGTAACACCTGAGTGGACTACGTGGCGATGGGTTGGAGTCGATGTATGTTAATGCTAATATATTATCCTTACTGCGTTCTGTAGACGTTGCTGTCACATCTGAGTTTCAGGCACTATTTCTGACTTTAATTATTAATCAGGCGTCCATTTTTCAAGGTGGTTGCAAAGCCTGTCACGACACATGAGCTTCCTTTTTCTTTCAGCAGAATTTACATTTTACTGGCTACTGATTATGTTGGTGTCATTTATTTTAAAGTTTGAAAAAAAAAAAAAACCTGGCTTGTAAAAAGAATATTTTTGTTGTCAGGCTGTTAAAATAATCTTAATATAATCGCATTTGGAAGCATTATTTTCTAGACAAAAAAAATATAAATACGTTATTGTGGTTTAATAAGACAATTTTATTCTTCAGATTGCTCTTTGAGCTCATTTATACCTTTTATCATATAGTCAGACTCTACAATACAGCAACAAACAAGACATCATACACATTGCTTAATGTTACAGATACATCTTACCCTGAAGAGACAAGCTGCACAGTACGAGGGTCTGCTCCGTTTATAATCTCTTGCTCTACACATCTGTGTTGTAACCCTTTCAGATAGTCACAAATATACACATAATCTTTTATTATGCCCATAAAAACAAGGTTTAATAATATTAAAAAAACGTAAATAAAATATGATTGGCATGATGCTAACTCATGGCACAATGCTAATGGCTGACATAGGAGCTCATAAAGTGCACTTCTGAGGCAGATTATTGCAAAAGTAAAATTAAGTTATCGCAGCAGGGTCAAATTAACATTTCTAAACATGAACTTTAATTGAGAGGCAGTCGCATAATGTCCACACACAAGCAAAAATAAATACAAGGTTAATTTCTGAAATCAGAGAAAGGCCTGAGAGGTGGGAAAAACACAAACAAGGTCTTGAACCAAGATTCTGGTTCTTGAACCAAGAACGTCTTTGTGTTTGTGGTAGTAAATCTGTAAGGACATGAATTTTATTCTGGACATGGACCTGCCTGCTTGTGATCTACAGTATTTGTGTTTAGTTTAAACCTTTCAGCTGTCCAGTGGTCAAATATGCATAATTTGATTTTTGCTGTTGATTTTAGTTACTGAGAAACTTCAGAACCTGTTTGCAGAAGAATGAAGCATTTTTTTGACTGTAGACATGAGAGGAAAGTCAGGAAATGGTTTGATAAGCACAAAGATGGATGAGAATTAGAAACAGGTTTTCATTTTCCTTTGTTGTCCACTTATCCAGCTTAGTGCCCCCTCATCATTTGGTACCCCCATTTCATACCCATATGCCATCCATCCTTCCATTCTCTAAATCCACTGATATTATGAGAGCTATATGAGGGTTCTTGCATGTCTCTAGTGGCCAATTTGCTCGAGGCGAGGTACTCCCTGCAGAAACAACCAGACCCACGCACACACAAACACTCACTCCTGGGAGCAAGTTAGAGTGTTCACTTAACATAACATGCCTGTTTGTCGGTGGTAGGACAAAGAGAATCTATTCATACATGTATCAGAACTCCACACAAACTCTGGTGGCCCCTCCTCCTCCTTTCTTGGAGGCATCAGTGTTAAGTTATCACTCTTTATAATGACACATGTTAGCAAACTGGAGATAAAAATTCATACAAAATACAAAAATCTCAGAGAGTCTAACTATGTTTTTTATCCAGAGAAAAAATTGTGTGAAATCTTTGTACAAAAAAAAATAAAATAAAATTACCACAGAGCAAAATGACAAATGAGTATCCTGACCAGTTGCCTTAGTAGCTGTATCGCAGAAATAACAGATCCAAGATGGGAACAAAACCGTTTTTGTCCCTATCCTCTCCAGAGCTCGATGGCTCTTGTTGATGAAGAGGAGCATCATTTCATTTTCAGAATAATGAAATTCCTCTCCTTAAGTTTAGGGTGGAGCCATGACTTTAACTTGGTGAAATTCATTTCAGCCACTTGTGTCAGCCTCCTTATTATTTTAGTTCCATTCCACATCTCATGACTACAGGAGATGTCTTGAATGCAGACGTACCAAAAAGTGTGAGGTTAGCCTTTTTGTTCAGCTGTTCAAAACAACAGAGTGGAGGAAAGCCAAGTTTACTGCAGATGAAGCTCTGATGTGTCAAACCATCTCCTGCTCCTTCTCACTAAGACTTGATGCCAAGATACCCAACCTGCTTCACTCAAGATAGACTCACTCCATCTCAGAAAAACACCAAAAATAAATCACTCTTGCTTTTAGCTGCTTCCAGAATGAAAACAAAAGTGTCCAGACTTAACATAATCAGCCAAAGTAAATTAGTAAAATTGACTTGTTCTGGGATCCATTACAGACAGTTCACTAAATGCCACAGAAAGAGCAGGAGTGACTTCATAAGTTTTTCAAAGAGTCATGATGACTAAAATGTAAAAGTAGGCAGGATGAGTCAGTATGGGATTTTATTAAAAATCATTGGATATCATGCATTTCTTTTAGGCAGCAGTTACAGCAAGGATTTTCCTGTTAGATCAATACCTAACACACTTTAAATCAATTCAGGTCTATAATTAACGCAGTATAGTTTTCATGGATGCAGTCCTGGTTTTAAACAGATATTAAATTATGCACAGATTGACGGTATTTAACAATTAGGCGACTTCTGATAGCAACTGGTTGTGCTTGATTGTATTTAGGAGTTTCAGAATAAAGACAGGAACACATTATATAGATTTATTTTGTCAAAAAGGTTGATAAGAACAAAATTATGTTGGTGTTGAGGTTTTAGTATGACAAAACATGGAAAGCTTCAAAGTGTAGTAGTGTCTGTGCAAGGCAGTGCAAAAGAACAACAACAAATCACAGCAAATATTTTTTCCTTCTGGTTTCAAACCTGGCATCCAGTGGTCAATCAGTGAACTGCAGTTTTGAATATTTTCACCCTCATTGTGACCTTACAGTGATTCACCTCTAGCTTATGAATAGACCGATATCTTAATCAGAGGAAAAGATCTGTCATTTCCTCTGAAATAATAGCAATTTATAATGATGAACTTCACCACTCTTTGTCTCTGAATGGTAAAACCAAGAACGGCATTCTTACAATCTTTGAATGTGTCTGAAAGTTAAAATCATGGCATCTTCGACTCTGACGTGCAATTGAAAATTATGATCTTCTCAATTTTACTACATTCTCAGCTGAGTAAGTGTTACTGCAACGTGAAACATTCATGCAACTCTGAAAACGTTGACCTGTGGTTGATTCACCTGGATTTGTTTGGGACTGGACTTGAAAATGCGTCTTTGTGGTAAAAGCTCCCGACCTGCATGATTGCCCAGATCAAAGCAGATCTGGAGAAAACATGGACTGTTTCCACATTTTCTCCCTTCTGCAAAGCCTCAACGCTGCACATCGATCCTCATTTGAACAAAATGATTGCAATCATTTCATATTTTGGACCAGAGCCACAAAAACTGTGCTTGTGAAAACAAAATAAATGAACATGGTCCTCAGGTCTTCTCACCGTGGGGAGGGGACTGCTCTCTTTGAAAAAGCAGGGCCACGCCCTTCCTGAAGCGGTGGTCCCTCACACTGTAGATGATGACGTTACAGCAGCTGTTTCCTGTCAGAATCCAGAAGGCCAGAAAAGAAAAGTTGCACCACGTATATCCCACCACATTTCCCAGCACAAACACCGCGATGGGAGAGAAGGATGCTGTGAAGGCAAATGTCAGTATCCCGATTGTCTTTGCAGCCTTAATGTCTGAGAATGATGGTCTGTGGGAGCATCCTCCGCCTCCCCCTCCTCCGTCACTCAGACTCCCCTCTGAGAGCAGTTTGCGTTTTTGGGTGTATCGGCGGATGCTTGTGAAGGACACAATATTAACTGCTAATGTGCCACCCAGAAGTGTGAAGTCGAATGCTGGGAATAGCAGCAAAATGTTGGCGTCAGGCGGGAGCCGGCCGCCAAACAACAGTGGGGCGTAGTTACACATGCGACTGCACTCATTGTACTCCAAAGTGAAGTTGCTGCTGAAGATGAGAGGGGCGAGAGCCAGCAGGAAGCTGGCTGCCCAGGACAGCAGGATGAGGAGCAGCGTTCGCCTTCTGGTCACCAGCGCGTCTTTGTGGAGCGGCCACAGGATGGCCACGCTGCGCTCCAGGGTCATCAGGAAGATGGTGCTGATGGAGACAAAGGTGCATCCCGCAAACACAGGACCAATCAGCATGCAGGGCTGCCAGGGCCTCTCTATGTCGCTGAAGGATGCCGATGTACCACCCTGGTACCACAAGGGAGGAGCGCTGGTCACCATCAGAGAGATTTCAGTGAAAACAGAGAAAGGAACCACGATAACACCCACCATCATGTCTGCTATGGCCAGGGACACTGTCAAAAAGATAAACAAAGGGAAAAAAAAGCAATATTTAGTTTAAATGGTTGAGAATCAGGCTTTTAATCACATCTGGTCAACTTTATCTCATGAGAAAAAAAAAACTACAGTTACCTTTCAAGTACCCTTGTGGTGTTCTCGACTGCCTAGTTTGCACAAAGACTGTCAGAGTAACCACATTTCCAACCACGATAGCAAACGCCAGGCTGACCATGAACGCCACGGCGAGGGTGCGGTTGAGCATCCCACAGCAGCAGAGGGTGCAGAGGGGTGGAAGTGACTGGCCCGAGCCATGTCCCGTCTGCGCAGCCGCAGTGAGGTTAAACGGACAGTCAGAGGTCACCAGGAGAGCTGCGGTGCCCACGGGAATGCTGGTGTTGGGAAGCAACTCAGTCATGGCCCAGAGTGGTAATAATCTCTGTGAAGTGTTGGCAGAAAACTGGCTCAGGAAACCATGATGTAAAATGGTTGGCCTTCCTAGAAAGAAAATAGCAGAAAAAATCATAAAAAGGCATTTTCAGTCATTCATTTTTGGCTAGATTTTGACAATGTAATAATCATGCGTTGGTCGATTTTTGCTTCGTGTTTTTCTTGTTTATTTTCATACTTCACATAATATATATCAAGAGAAACTTTCAGATGTGTGCATGTAGAGGTACTGACACCACATCTACTTTGCTGAACCTAATCAAGTTATTTGTAATGATTGTCCAAGGACACAAACTCTCCTCTTAACTTCAAACCGAACCTGTAAAATAAAAATTAGTATTTCACCTATTGTGAAGTGCACACAGTGACTTCAATTTTTTCTGTTACTACTTTTCTCAGAACTGCACTTTGTCCTTTGACAAGGACACAAACATCATTTATATTTATCTGCTATAAATGGCAAAGCACTTTCAGAATATCTCAAAAAGCTTTTAGCAACCTAAACTGTAGAATTTTATTTGAAGGTAATATTTGGACAAGTTTCTTATTTGTTTTATGCATCAAAGCATTAGTCTGAGAAACCACTTCTTGACTGATAGATTTGACAGATTTTGTTTTCTTTCATGAACTAAGGAGGTGACGAAAAATGTTATAGCAGAAGACAGAAATAATAAAAATCAATAGGTCTCTTACTATGTTATAGCTGGGTATGAACCGTTTTCAAATTAAAAGCTTCGGTAACACTTTATTTGAAGAGGTGTAAATAAGACTGTCATGACGCTGTCCTAAACATGACATAACACCTGTCATGAACATGACTAAGCCTTCATGAATATTTATGACTGTTGTCATAAAGCGTCATTTGGTAAATTATGACACTTTTAATACAAAGTTGACATTATTCAAAATGTCTTTGTTATGACAACTTGACATTAACCGATAAATCATAACTGTTTAAACTTTACCTTTGTTAACATAAAGTTACCTAACTTTTAAAGTGCAATCAGTAATACTTTTATAACAAATTTATATCAGTCTTCTGTTTTTATTCTTACATACTGTGTGTGTGTGTGTGTGTGTGTGTGTGTGTGTGTGTGTGTGTGTGTGTGTGTGTGTGTGTGTGTGTGTGTGTGTGTTCATGTTTAGTGAGGTAAATTGTTTGGGATTCACAGTGTTCAGCTTTTCCTTTTGTTTGATAGATCAATAGAACGACGAAAAAGGTCTGACTAACCTATTCAACTGAATATGCTTAAGAACGAATATTTAAAAGAATTTTTTTTTAAGCCACCGTTGTGCTATCATGAATTATAATCTAGTCCAGGGATAGCCCTTGGTTTTATTGTCTTTGTATTGTGGTCACTTGCTATTCCTTGACTCTAACACAGTTTGAGGCATCAATCCTGCCAGTGCCCAAACTCCAAGTTCAGGACCAAATGTCTTTCACAGCTGACAACTAAATACACGGGTCCTTCCATCATCTGTGCTGTTCAGTGGGCTGGAGAGCAGGAGGGTACACTCATCCACGAAAACATAGAGTAACAGGAGCAGACATATTCTGACCAGGGCAAAAACCGAAGCAATGTTTATGGATTGGCTAGGAGCAACAAAAGCAACTACCAAAGACTCAACTATTTAAAGAATTAGAGTACAAACAATCACATAAATATGCTCTTGCTATACCGTCATGCTGTTCTGTATTTTATGAAAATCCAGGGAACAGATAATATTTTATCAACTTCCACCAAAGCCTGTGTTCAACCTGAGTCTCTCTTATTGATAACTGTCTTCAAGTTTGTGGGATAAAACAAAAGAATATGACAGACAGCTGCATTATATGTTTGTGACAAAACTGGCTTCACATGAATTATTGTGACAGTAGTATAGAAACAAAAGAAAAAGAAAATCACCCAACAGCAAATTTCTTAGAACAAATCATTTTCATGCGAAATCATTCTCAAACACATTATATGTCAAATTTTGTGTGATTCCAAGCGCATTGCTACAGAAGCGCATTGCTGTCACGCAGGAAAAAAAAAATTCGAGCGCTATCACGTTATAACGTGATATGTATCTTGTTAAAACGTGATA
>CAEGAF010031199.1:0-13251 GCA_903067075.1 Micropoecilia bifurca | reverse complement strand
GCCGCAACACGCAAACGTCCTCATTCACTCAGTGCGTTATAGTTACACATTGCTTAGCATTTGTTGCTGCGCGTTTGGGCAGAGTGAAGGAAAGACGAGACCAGCTGGACAGACAGGCTGGGAAATGAGATGCAGGTGATCGGTATCGGTAACAGAGCCAATGATCGGCCGATCCCGATCATCCCCGATTTCACGAAAATCGGCCGATTATGATTGGTGACCGATCGATCGGCACACCTCTACTTGAAACGCTATTGGCTGATTTTAGCAAAGCAACCAATCCAGGAGCAACGGTCCAGCCTTACGTTAAATTTTTGTACTGCCAGATTTTATGATAGTTATATTTAAAGCTGTTCTCCTCACTCTGTTTGTCAGCCATTGTTACAGAAACAAAATCTTTTGTTTGACATTGAATTTTGGTAAACTCCAGACCTGACCTTCATCCTCCCCTGAAAAAGGAGGATGCATGTATGATATTATAATTCGTTGAGCCACACCTGCATTGTTTTATTTTGATTTGTACAGTTTGGGATCCGAGGTTTTCATCTGTTGATGCAGAAGTACTTTTACTTCATTTGGTTCAAACCATGAAAATAAAATGTATTCCACCGAATATTGTCTTACACAATCAGGGAGCTTGCTAATTTGCATTTGTTCATTATTTATTTGATAATTATATGATCTGCTAAAGCAGCTGACTAGCCTTTGCCCTGGTTAAGGTGATATGTATAGGTTACATGTGACCTGGTCAGATTTCCATGGAAAAACCCCGCAGGGCTGACGGACCACACAGGCACTAAACCATCATCTGCTGTTAGATTATATCTCTGATTTTACACCCAGCCATTACCTGTAGTGCTAAAGCTTAGTTGGGAAATCAGCTGAAAGTGCAGAATTCAGGTTTTGACACGAGCTGTTCACACTGTTTGTTTTCCATGTACAGCTGTCACACATTTAGCCGCTGCACAACTTCTCTGAAGTGTGGGAATTAAAGTTGACTGTCGGACTGCAGGACCAAATCTGGGTCATCGCTTCATGCCGAACAACAGCTGTTGTTTGCTGAAGCTCTGAACGGTTCTGCCGACCCGCTCTGACACGGTGGAACGAGCCAAAACAAGCCATAAACCTGAGCTTGTGGATTTCTGCACATTAGTAAAACTTCTTAATAAGAGAACATTTATTCAGTTTTTAAAAATATTTTAATACAAAAGCACCAGTTTTACACTTTTTAGAGCTGCTCGGACGTTTGGTACAGTGAAATATTTTTAATGCCTCTTTAAGTTGTTCAGCCTGATCTTTTGAGTGATCCAAAATATTCTGTTTTTTTGGTCCTTTTATTAGTTTGCTCTTGGAAATGGGAAAGAAACCCTAACCCTAACCCTAAAGTATGTATTCTGCATTCTTTGCTCTTGTGTGTGATTTTATACTTCTGTCATGTTTGAAAAAAATACATAAATAAAGCAATATTAGTAATGAAAAGATTTTATAACCCACCTTTATCACAATGCAGACCATGTAACAGAATAATAACAATAATATTGTTAATAATATTGATTTGGGCTTAAAAAATTGCTTTTACTGTGAGAATAAAATCCAGACTCTAAGGGGAAACCTCTGTGCCTCTGTTTTTATAAGCCTGAAGCTTTGACGGCCTTCATGAAGTCTAATGAAGAGCGTTGTTTCACTTCAAACCAGCTGTTTCTCATTACTAAGTGTCGTGAGATTTAATTTGGGCTTAATAGTAATTAATCTCAGAAACGCTTCAGAAATCATATTTATGTAGAACAGGAAATGCAGTAATTTCCTGTTTTGATGTCATTTTATTTTCTTCCATTTATGTTTATTTTGAGTTCAGTATTGGGCATACATAGGTTACAAAATAGTTACAGGTATTTGAATGTTGTGAAAAAAGTCTAAATTTTATGTTGTTTTTTTTTTGCGAAATATTTCAAGCATTTTTTTCTCGTAGTTTTGATATTTATGGCTTCCAAAGGATGAAAACTCAACCTATTTACTCATACTTTTCTCTTCCACTCAATTTTCTACAAGTATTTCTGACACTCATCTTTTGATGATATTCTAATTTTCTGAGTTGTACATGTACATTTTTTTTTTTACTTTATCGTGTTTTGAGATCAAAAGTATTAGGAAAACTTTGCAGACCTTAAACCTTTTTGTTTGATAACAGATGCCCAGCTTCCCTTTGGTTTTTTAATCATTAGAAACACCCTTCCCTTTTTCTAGTTTGTAAGTTTTATTGGAAAAATATAAAATAGTTGCTCAATTTGTTCTTTTTCTAATACAACTTAAAGCTAGGTTCTTTGTTTCTCTCTGGTAATCAGACTTTTTGGTTAGAATGCTAACTTTTATCAGGATCTGGGAGAAAATGTGTTGAAATTCCTTTTTGTAAGCAAATGTTGCAGATTTATTCACCGCTAGACACTTGTTCTGACAGTCGTAAACAGCTTTCCCCCTCACAGAAACGTTTCTATGATTCGCAGAAATGTCGCCTTCTCGTAAACAAAGTTTCCGGTGGGTGTCGATCACTCCGGCTTTGTTTTGAAATCTTCATATTTATCATGTTTATGAGCAAGTGGGACACAAAATCCTGATAGGAATGATTCAACTAATGTCAACAGTGGTTTATAGCAATAGAAGGAAATGCGTCCAACTGGGTTGTTAATGACGGGAAAAGAATTTTAAGAAATCCTAGACATCAGTGGATTACCAGAAGTGGTTGGATTGTGTGGTCTTGGTTTGGATTGATTGATTCTTTGTTTTGCATGTTTTTTATTAGGAAATTCCAACATAATGCAGCATGTGGAAGCATTTACACTGAGCTCAGAAACAGCTGACGGGAACGCTCACTCTCTGCTTAAACAATGCTTCACACCAACACTAATCAGAAAATAAAAAGGATACATGGTTCCGAAAGGGTTTCCCATGGTTGTTTAACATGTTGTGTTGGAAGTGAAACCCAGCAGCAAGGAGCTTTATTAACTGCATAATTGTTGCAACACAGAGGTGCAGCTTTCGATTAAAAGTTAAACTCTAAAATTGTTTATCAGTTACAGTTTTTTCTGGATTTCTACTCTGGCTAGATTTTTCAAGGTTTGAAAACATTGAAACAAGAAGAATGAAAAATGTTTGAATATCCAGGTTTTATCTTGTTTTTCATCAGCTAAAGGTTGCATCCATACATCAGTTATGACACATTATTTCATATCAAGCTTATTGTTAAGTTTAGTATTTATGTTAGATAACTCTCTGGTTTTGACAGAAATGAAGAATGTGAATCAAATCCATTCTAAAATGGCTGCTAAGTTTCATTCTGATTTTCTCTTCATCTCATCAGACCTGCTATGAACCCCTCACTGCTCCTTCAGACATTTTCCCTCATTCACTTCACTTTGATTGGATGTTTTTTTTTACCCTGCTTTAAACAAACACAGGATCCAAACATATTTTAGGATGTTCCTTTGAGATGAGCCTGGAGTTCAGATGTTCCCCTGATTTTCTAACGACTCATGAAAGAAGAAGCGGATCGCCCATCACTGGCGCTCCTTTTCTCCGCTGCTCCATTGGACAACACTGGACAATTTGTTCGAACTGCAAATGCTTGTGTTGTTTTGATTGGAGGCCAAACAAGCAGCAGCCTGTTCCTAAAGAAAATTTTAGTGGTGCAGCGCCTCCCTCCCTCCCTCTCTCCGTCTCTCCCTCCCTTCCTCTGTCCAGCGCCGCTCGCTGCCGACGAGGGGATCCGGTGAGGAACAGAGCTGGATGGGAAGCAGGCCGGGTCCTGTGAACGGGCCATCTGTGAAAAGGAGACATTGTATGTGTGTTTCATCAGAGTGCACTGACCTCAGCCCCCCACCACCCTGGCCTCTTCACTCAACACACACACACACACACACACACACACACACACACACACACACACACACACACACACACACACACACACACACAGACTGCCCTGACGTCATGTGGATCCATTTACTCAAAACTTGACGAAGAGAAAAGTTACACCGTAGACACACTGTTGCATCTTAACCCTGGTTTTTGTCTTTGTGGCTCAAAATGGTACTTCTATAAAACCAGGGCTGGACATTAAGTCAGTATATAGTGATTGATGTTATTAATATTAATAGATGATACATCTTATAGAATATGCAATAATTTCACTGAACCCCGATTCAGAACCGCACAGCATTCTGGGGGATGTAGGCAGAGGAAAGACTTTGATTTCTCAAATTCTCACAACCAGCTAAGCTTCCTTGGTGGGATCAACTAACTCCTTTTCTATTTGGTTACCAACAACCTGCTGAGTAACTTACTAACTCACTCACTCTTTATATAAAACTAAAATAAAATTTCAGTATAATTTTTTTTTTACTTTCGTTGTATTAAATCTTTTCAACAACTTCAGACCAATCCAAATATATATACAAAGCTTTTTATGTTTTTAAACCATCTCTTTGTTTTTATGCATGTGTTGTCCAAAAATCCTATTTTTTATTAACTTTAATTATTGTTATTATTTTGGGAAGGAGAAAAACATAAAATATGTTTGAGCTCAGTTTGGTTTCCATGCAGAGAAGCAGATGCCAGTAGCTCCAGGCTGGAGTTGTGGGCAGCAATTTGTAAGCTTGGAATCAGACTGAACCTAAAATGATTTGCACATGTGCAACAGCGCCCTCCAGAGGAATGCATTTACATCAAAGAGAACCTTTTTGGAATATCTGCTTATTATTATTATTTTTTATCTTTGCAAAGATTCACATAATTTCTACAAGGAAATTATACTTAAAGTCTATCAAAAATGATGAAGTTTTCGGGATTTACTCTTTCATGCTGGTGTTTTTATGTCTCAGGTGATGGAGCTGCAGAAAGAGATCGGAACGGCTGAGGAACACAGCCTGGATAAAGAGGCGAGGAAGTGGGCGAGCCGCGTAGCACGAGAGTACAAAAGCATTATTCACACACAGAGGGTGAGGAGAAAATCAAACACACCTTGACGTCTCATATGCTGTCCTGTAAAAATATCACTTGTATCACAAAATGTTAAAGACATGTCCACATTTTTCTCACTGTCTGGTGTTAAACCAAACCAACCCTCTCTTGTTAGAATCATTATAATTATTTCTGTTTGCTAAAAAAAACAACCATAGGAATGAGAAAAATAGTATAAGATTTATTTATTCATTTCAAATGTTTGGTCTGATTTTGATATTTTGATTTGAAGTGCCTGAACTGTGGAGCAATAGAGCTTAGAAATAAAACATCCACTGGACAAATATGGATATAAATATCATCAAAAGAAATCTGAATATAGAATGATGTTAGTATTTTTATATTTTCCTAATTACTTTGTTATCCAAATGATAAGAATCACAGGGAATTGTTTTTATATTGATTTAGTTTTAAATTGCATATTTTATCTTTAACATTTTAGCTGCCAGTGATTTTTTTTTTGTTGCGTTATTTGCAGATGAATGCACAAGTCAAAAATGGCCATTTCACTGTTTGTGAGATTTTAAACAGTGTTGTAAAAAATATTTTTAATCTCTGGTTGTTTTAGGTGCAAACAAAGCACGAAAATGTACACTTTTTTTCTTTAACAGAAGGTATCAAAGATAACAAACTGCATTGACGAATGTACATTTAGTGTAAGATAACCCAGTGAACGTTTAAAAAGCTGTGAAATGGGCCTTTTTTATGTCATATCCCCGATTCCATTGTCTTTCTACTCTGTTTTCTAACCAAGCGGTTAGTCAGAAACTTAGAGGAGCAGCAAAAGCAAATGAGGTGGATTAGCTGAGCTTTCCAACAAATGATGGTGTCACTCAGGACATGTTATTGTGAAATATTGTCTCTGCTGTCTAGATATTAAGCTATTAGCATGTCGTAACAGTAATGAGACTGTCATACAGCAACATATATACTTGGATACTTGGATGATTTGAGTTGGAACATTTAGTTTCCCTTTGAAATAAATAAAGTACTTTTGAAATGAAGCCCTGAGAACGGCATCCTGTTCTTCACACAGACTCTTTACCTGACTCGAGTCAACAATTACTTTAAACTCGTATTATTTATTATTTCCACCTGTCAGTGGGAGCTTCAGTGTCTTGAGCTCTACTATCTCAGCTGTGAGACTGAATATCTTATTGACGTGCAGTGTGTATTTATGACATATGAAAATTAACAGTCCTTCGCATTATTATTAATGGTACAGCAATGAAATGCACTGTTCAGCCCATATTTAGTCAGCATATTATTAAAAACATACAAGGGTGCTAATACAGCTACCAAACAAAAATAATATTGGTCACCTTCAGATTAAAAGCTCTTGTTTAAAACCAAAGCATCTTAATTATGTTTTGCATTTGGAATTAACACTTGTTTTGATTGAGATTTTCTATGAGTATTGGGCCATTTAAAGTCCCAGATGGCTTTACAAATCCAGGATTTGTTTAGAGCTAAGATTTCCAAGATTTATTTACCATTTATTGCAAGATTTGCCCCAAAAATTGGGAAATCATGCGGTTTGGATTTGTGGATCTAAAGAAACTCGCACCAAAATATTAATATATTGTTGCTGAGCAAAATTTGTTTTCTCTACAGTTTTAACACGTATCTATCCCTTGATCTCTAGTATGACGTGTTGTTTTCCTTCACTGAGCTGGAATCTGTCCTTCTTACTGTTGAGCTCCAGGTTGTGTTAGTTTGGTAAAAATAAACCCAGAGGTTGTAAATTTATGCTTGATTATACCACCGTGTGAGAGATGACTCAGATCAGAGTTTCATCACTTCTTATCTCTTTCATTGTCAGATGAGTCACGCTTATGTTGTTCACACTCTGCATGTCCGTGATGTAACCATGACGATGTTTCCTCGTGGTTTGCTTTCAGGCCCTGGAGGAGTACGGAAATCAGGATACGTCTGAGCAGAGCGGTGGCGAGATGGAGACCAAGATGGAGGTAGCCCGGCAGAATCTTCGGCGGTCAGAGGTGAAACAATGAAATCTCCTCTAGGGCTGGTAGACTCGGTTCGTTTGGGGATCAAAATTGCAACATTAGTTACATTTTCAGGACTGTAGTTCGCATTCACGCTGCACTGTGTCAAACCACTCAAACTAACTGAAAAAACCTGTTCCCACCACTGCCTGCTGAAGAAATCGACACAAAAACCTCTGATCAAGTCAAAAGAGCAGAGGCACTTTTTGGTAGGACTCCACAACATGTTCCAGGCTGCTCCTGGATAGAGTGCCAAGAATAGCATCTAGTTCTTCATACCAAGGAAACTTGTCCTTCACATTTCCTGAACTTCCATTTGTCCTTAGTATATCATGGATTTTGATGTATTGATGGCAAAGTCTTTTTACCTTGGTGCAGCACTGTGCAACTGTATGTCTGACCACCAGCCATTTTTTCTGCTAATGGTGTTGTTATGACACAGAATATCCTGCACTATAGTCCACTTCCTGCTTCTGGAACGGTTTCTTGTCAGGTTGCATTCAGTTACGCTTTCAATCATGCAAAAGTTCACTTCAACCGGATCGAGACCTAGGTTTTTAGGCGGATCAGAGCTCACGTTTTTAGTCCGTTTTGGAATTCAAATTTGCATTCTCGCCTCCCAAACGAATCTGACTTTCTAGACAAATGAATTAGTCTGATTCATGACTCTAATTCTGGGCTGGTGTGAATGCACCCTAAATCTCACTCTTGTTCTCACACATACTGCCTCCAGCCTGCCATCTGGTGGTTAGAGAGGTGAAGTGACATGCTGAAGGTCTAATAAACCTTTCATTCATTCATGTGGAATGTCAAACATTTCCATTAGAGGAAAATTTAAGCCAAGGCAACTTTATTTATATAATGCATTTCAGCAACAAGACAATTCTAATTGCTTTATGTGGAGGAAAGCTAAAATTAAAACTATTGATGTTCCACTTGATAATAATCAGTCAGCTGGGTTTTTAGTATAGATTTAAATGAAGTCGGTGTTTCAGCTGTTTTGCAGTTTTCTGGAAGTTTGTTCCAGATTTGTGGAGCAGAGAAGCTGAGATTTCCTTCTCCGTTTTTGGTTCTGGTTCTTAGGATGCGGAGCAGACCAGACTGCTCAACTAATCATTTCAATTAGTTGAAATGATTGTCAACTAATTTAGTTGTTAACTGTAGTGTACAGACTCTAAAAACTGTAATCTGCTGAAAAAACAACACAGTCAGAGCAGCAATTAAACCAGAAATATAAAACAATATTTACTTTTATTTTAAAAACTCTTCTTTTTTTGGAAACATGTTCTACCCAGAACTCCTCCAGTGGCATCGTTTTCAAATTCTGGTTCAAATTCTTAGTAGGAAAAGATTTTATGTTCAGAACCTTTTTGTGATCCAGTTGTTAATATGTTCATCTAAAACATAATGAATGGATCAGTGTATACCAAATAAATGCTGTTATCACATTTTAGGGAAGAACAATTTTATTTTCTAATTTAAAAGGGAATTCAAGTATTTATTTGTGTTTTTTATCTTGTATAAAAAGGCTTAAGTGGTTAAATATAAAATCTGCAAAATGTGCCAGTTTTTGTCTCTGATTAATCATCAAAATAATCACTCCAATAATAAATACCTGAAATAATTGTTGGTTGCTTTGCTAATTTAACTGTAGAAGCTGTAAATGTCTTGCTGCCACATTGATATGCAAATAAAATGGCCCTTTATCATTTAATGGCAGACAGTGAAAGTGAAGGCTGAGGCCCGACTGGACCTCCTGCGGCAGGCGGGAGTTGCCGTGGAAACGTGGCTGAAGAGCGCGATGAACCAGGTGATGGAGGAACTGGAGAACGAGCGCTGGAACAACCTCAATGCCCATGATCCTTCACTTTCTGTAAGACCCCAAACCTGCCTTATTCAAGCAAAACTCTTGTTTTTGTTTATTATTACTGAAATGGCTCTAAAAACTATTTTTGTGCTTAACTAAAGTGACATTTAGCAGAAGTGAAGATGTAATTTTTTCAGGGAACAGCTGATCTGGAGCGGGAAGACGAGGAGGAGACGGAGGACAGTGGTGAGGTGTTGGACGACAGCAGCTCCAGTCCCTCCAGCACCCTGAAGAACTATCCGCTCACCTGCAAAGTGCTTTACTCCTACAAGGTAACAGAGAGCTGACCGAGCAGCTGGAAGAGGACAAGGTAAGCAGTGGAGTTGGATTATAACAGAGGAAAACTGAAGTCAGTTTAACCTGCTGCCTGCAGGCGTCTCAGCCAGATGAACTAACCATCGAGGAGCAGGAGATCCTGGAGGTCATCGATGATGGAGACATGGAGGACTGGCTCAAGGTAAGATGCTGCTACACATTCATGTATTTAGGCCTTTCACGATAACAAATTTTGCTGGACGATTAATTGTCTAAAAAAATTATTGCGATAAACAATAATATTGTTTCAAGACCTTTTGACACTGATTTAATGGAAATGACTAATAATGCATGTGATTTCCTGCCATAGACAGATAAACAACATAAAGCCAAAGTGGAAATAAATACTGCATTCAACCAAAAGATTACAGATTATGAAATCTGTATACTATATTGCCCTTCAGTAATCACTAGATTTAAATAAAGATGGGCACATCCGACTAGAATGCAGTAGTTCATACTACACGATTTTTTGCCCCTACTAAATTGGTTCTAATCTTAAATAGTTGGCCGATCTAAGATGGTTGCTGGTGATTTTGTAACCGTTCATCCTGCAGTGTATGTTGTGTTATGGTAGGTCGTTCTGGCCGCTCTGATCTAAATCAGGGGTTTTAACGCAGTCTGTTGAATGTGACAGGTAGCCAATCAGAAAGCACGGATTCTCCTCCTGCTTTCTGATGGGAAAGTGGAAACAACGTTAATATTTATTTAACGTTTCAAAGAATATAGAAATGACAAGGGGAGGAACTGGAGCCAAATTGCTACCTCAGTTGATAAACCCGGTGTGTTTTCAGCTGTTCTTTGTTAACATGACATAAATAGGTTATAATGATTTTCATTCAATCAGGACTTTACGCTGACTCTAGTCACATGCATTGCAGGTAGATTCTAGTAAAGCATTGATTAATGGCTGATTTTAAAATTGGTTAACTGAACTTGTAGCCATTATTTTGTGCCCATGTGGCTGGACACCACACGGCACGACACACCCAATCCAACCGTTATACCTAGGATTTCTGTCGGCTAATGTGTCTCTCAGGTTTTGAAAATGGACCAACAACTCGTGTCATGTGTGCTGGACATTAGACTAAAGAAATGAGGAAGGGAGGGTCAGTGGAGAGCACTGGAGCTGAGCCTTTTTTTAGTCAATGTCATCAATAAAAAGAAAAAAGGCAGGAAGAGACGATAAAGCCGATAATTAAAATGAGGTCGATAGGTTTAATTTATCGTGCGATTAATTGATTTATAGATTATCGCGACAGGCCGACATGTATGAGTATATAGAAAGTTTGTGCACTCCTGTTTCATTCAAGATATTTAAAGGAAGTAGAAAATAAATGGCTGTATATCTGCACAATAGCATAATAAAAGATATTTCCCTGCATAAATATAAAGGATTTATTATTTATACAGGAAAAGAAAAGTAGGCACACCTGGGTGCTCAGGAATCCCTCAGATGGATTGAAACATGGCTGTGTCTTTGCAGTTATATATTTATTGACACTTTTATCTCTGCAGGCCAGAAACCGCAGTGGACAGGTCGGTTATGTCCCAGAGAAATACCTGCAGCTGCCGTCCTCCAACAGCCTGCTGAGCATGCTGCAGTCTCTGGCCTCGCTGGACGCCCGCTCCCACTCCTCCAGCAACTCCACCGAACCCGAGACCGAACTGTCCGCCAGCTCCGTCAACGGAGACTCCAGTGGTGAGGCCCACAAACCCAACACTACTGCTGATCAGCATCAGACAAGCATATAACATGATCTGTTTATATCAGTGTCGTTTGCGAAGGCTCTGTACGACTATGCGGGTCAAACGGCCGAAGAACTTTCGTTCCCCGAAGGCGCCATCATCCGCATCCTGAGCAGAGAGACTCATGAGGACGACGGTTTCTGGGAGGGGGAGTTCAACGGCGCCGTCGGCGTCTTTCCTGCCGTCCTGGTGGAAGATCTCACTGGAGTCATCGAAAACGGAGATGGACAGAAAGAAGGCGGCGCGCAGGTAGGCTGCTGATACTTAAACATGGCCATATGGGCGCTTGAAGCCTTGAAAACTTTATGTACAGTTCAAACCAGATATTTTCGTACACATAATAAAAGACACAGATACATTTTCTTTCTCACTGTCTGAAGTTAAATCAGACTAAGCCTTTCTTGTTTTAGGTCAGTTAGAATTGTGTAAATTATTTTCATTTGCAAATTCCAGAAAACATTTTTAGAGATTTTTTTTTCCACTTTCTTTGTTTAAGCATTTAATTTGAGCAGGAAGGCTCTTAACCTGAACATAATTTGCTTGGATTGTTTCAAAGTAATGAATATCTATCATCCTTAACTTCTCAATGACTTATTGGTCTGTGTAATTGAAATAAAGGTTGGCTTATGTATTGTACACTAAACAAGGTTATTGATTTTTTTTTTTTTTTTTTTTTTTTGTCAAATTAGTTTTTTGTTCTCCAACCAGTCAGTTGTGTGAGAGATGTTTCAAACATCACATGTTGCTATTTTTTATTTCTATTACCCTGCTGTAGAATTTAGAATACAATCACTAGATGTTATTAGTTACACTAACAAATAATCAGAGTTGGGTAGAAATTACTTTACTCAGTTACATTTATTTGAGTAACTTTTTGGATAAAATTTACTTTAGGAGAACTTTTACTGCTCTGTACTTTTTTACTTGTACTTCATTGTGAAGTATTGCTTCTCTTGAAAAAAGAACAAACATGTTTGAACCAAAAATCCACCGGACACAGACACACAAAACCGGCAGGTTTTGTTTAAGGTTTCGTAAGTTTTATATAGAAAGAAATTGATTTGGAAAAACAAATATTTCACCTAATTGTATGAAATATTTTTTATCCTGATCCTTAAAATACCACTAGTTCCACTCCATCTAATTATGTAATTTTTAAGTTATGAAATTTTTTCATCAGTTACTCTGTAGTTCTTTTGCTCTTACTTGAGTAATTTCTTAAATTGCTGCTCTTAACTTTTACTTAAGTAACAATATGTTTAAATACTTCTTCTCTGGCTTGAGTTCAACTTTTGATTACTCTACCACGTCTGAATATGATATTATATATTGAATATGAGTCTTTTTTTGTTTGTATTGTTTTTACCTTCAAAGGAATGTAAAAGTTTGAAAACTTACCTTGAAATGCTTAAAAAGTGTTTGAATTTTTAAAATGTAAATATCCCTGTATAAATGGAGCTGCTGTTGTGTTTAAAGCTTGAATTGTGCAGAAGTGGATCCAGTTTGCCGCGTGTCGGTTTGTGACGCTGCGTTTTGCGTTTAAGGTTTCTCCCTCGGCCGCGGCTCAGAGTGACCGCTCCCCCTGCAGTCCCTTCCAGGCGGCGCCTCTCCACAGCAGCCCCCTGCAGACTCCCACCGCTGCCTCTCCCGGGTCCAGTCCGTGCAGCGCTGCCGCCTCTCCCGTCGGCCGGCCGCCATCTTACCACAACGGACACCACCGACCTCCGCCGGCGCCGCACAAGAGCCCGTATCACAGTAAGATCAGCTGATTTGTCTGCGGTGAAAACAAAGAGATCACAGAGACGAAAGATGAACAATCTGAATGTTTGTCTTTCCTTCAGGTCCAGTTCAGGGATCCCCTCAACCTCCTAAATACCCAGAGAGCGGCGCTGGCAGCATCAGACCTGTAAGCTAGAGTTTAGTAACAACTCTCACCAGGTGGTGGCGCCAGAACACAAGAGTCACATAACAAACTAAACTTGTTGTAAAGTTTGACTCCATTGTTTATTTTGGACAAACACTGAAAAAATTAATTGTATTAATTATGATTAAGTGATTACTGAAATAATCTCTACCTAATTGATTTTGTTTTTGAGTCTTTACTACAATTAACAATTAATCAATTAGGTAGAGATTATTTCAGTAATCACTTAATCATGATTAATACAAACAGGCATTTAACGAAAGAACAAAACTCAGAGCAATAAACTCACAACTCCTATGTATATTTATTTTATATTCTCATATATATATATATATATATATATATATATATATATATATATATATATATATATATAT